>JAWQUT010000070.1:710858-721593 GCA_033807755.1 Ellobium chinense
GTCCCCTTCGCCCTCCATCCGCCATCCACTTCTTCTCACAAACTCACTGACCTTCTTCCCATCTATCACTGTCCTACGTTCTCTTTCCTCTTCCTTTCCTACCTTACTAATTCTGTTATTGTGTTCTTCCTGTGAGTTAACGACTTATATCAAAAATTATTAAAGGGACAGGCGCAGATATTTCCTGCACAGCCTAATAAATCCACAATATGATTTTTTTTTTTTATTTTTATAAAATTAAACCCCGGATATATTTTCCCTTCGACTGAGTTTCTGAGAAACACTGCAAGAATATAGGGCTTTTCACCTTGCGCGAGCTGCCATTACTTGTAATGCGTGAGGTCAAAAAGGGAGATTAGTCCTATGATTAGTCTAGAGTGTTTGCACCGATCGACTGTTAACTTCCCTCGCTTTATGACGTAACGCAGCACGTGTAATAGCGGCGCACAAAGAATAAAAAATCTTGACACTCCAACAGTTCTTTCTTAGAAATGAACTAATGGATCAGGAAAGGAAAAATGTACGCGGTTTAAAGTTTTTGAAACAAATAATGTGGCTTTCTTTCAACCCCTGTCCCTTTAAGAGCCGTGTACTACAACTGTCTCAACGCCCGCAGTCGACCCCCCTTCAGTACAGGCAATTTCCATACGGATACAGTGTGGTACCCAGCCTGGCTGCACGCGTGCATGAAACCACAGCCGTTGATTAGACCCCAGGGCATTCAAATAATCGCATTACCCGGTTGCCCACGCTAAGCAATCACTCATGGGTGTCCATTATAAGTGGGGCAATGAAAATCATGATGCCCCATTATGATAATAGCACTGACGTGTCTTGGCTGCGGGAGGGGTACAGAAAAGGAGGTGGGGTGGGGGTAGGGGAGGTTTGGGGGAAGGGAGGCAGGCGTGAATAGCTCCAAAAATAAATGTATTGTGGTCTCGTCTCAAGTTCATTAGAGAGGGAAATTAGAGCAAGGACGGGAGACGACAGACAGACAGACAAACAGACAGACAGACAGATAGGCAGACAGACAGACAGATAGACAGACAGACAAATAGACAGATATACAGACAAACAGACAGATGTTCGATCGGATATTCGGACGGACGGACAGCCTGACAGGCAGATAGACAGGACTGATGGACGGACGGATAGTCAGATGACAAGAAAATATTATTTTTTTTTTTTAAAGCTAAATTATGTTCCGTTGTTATGTACAGTGATTGGCCATTGGCCTAAATCAGATGAACTAGTTATTCCCATTAAAAAAAAATACAGAGGCACATAGACAGAGAGACAGAGGGAGGGAGAGAGAGAGAGAGAGAGAAAGAGAGGGCAGAGAGAAGGGGAAGACAGAGAATAAATACATGAAATCATGAGAAGCAAGAGGATGGTGGAGAGAATGACAGATAGAAAGGATAGAAAGAAACAGGGAAGAAGTGTCAGGGACTGAGAGAGGGACAGAATGTGAGGAAAACATAGAGTAAATGCATGAAAGAGTCATTGGTAGGAAGAAGGATTTGAGAGCAACAGAAAAAGAGATGGAAAGAACGAGTAGCTTGCATGCCTGGCACTGTCAAAGAGGTTAGAAATGGGCATGGCATAGAACAGTAAACGGCATGCCCTCTGGGTAGTTTCTATATTCTCAGTAGCACTCTTGATTTATACTCCACAGGCTCTTCTAGAGGCAGCGCAGGCATGGCGGACGAGGCCGTCTACGGTCCCAGAAGAGGGGACACAACTCACTCATTTATATAGCTCGGGCATGTTTAGACAACTATGTTGGCCGGTGCCAGAGTAAATCTGATGGAGAGGATGGAATCAAGCAGTGGGCGACACCTTCGGGACTCTTGGGAATAGCGATACCTTTGTAGTTAGAACTCGATACCAAACTCGATACTTTGCTGCTGATAATTTATAAACCCCATCTCAAATAATAACAATAATAATAATGAGGCCTGTAAGTCTCCAGACTTTGCCCACTCAAGCGATTTTACATTATCAACTTAGTAGACCATATCACTAAGTAATATTTCCAACTCTCAGGGAAGCACACGGCGGTGTCGCTGTCATTTCATAGACTTTGATCACTAACATTTTCACACTATTTTTCACTGCCGATGTAACCAGTCTTCGATTGCATGGCTGAGTGAACTAAGGAATGTAAATGTAGAATCTTGAACACATAGTAAAGAAAACATCAAACACTATTCCATCCCTCCATTTAGACTCTCTTTTTGCCCCTCATTTTCAGTCTTTTCCCTATCGTTAGGAAGAGCTATAAAAAAAAATACCGAGAGAAAGAATGTAAAACCCATATTAGCCTAGAATTTTAAGAGATTAATCAGGTTTCAACTTCTTAAGACACCCATGTTATTCTGTTACCGTAAGTACCTGAATACTTCGATACCTGTCACGGTATCGGGTGCTCGATTACTCGATATCAATACCTGTCCATTCCCTCTGGAGCCAGGGGAAGACATTTTCTGGAAAAGAGCAGTGGGTAGGGAGGGTAGAGAGCGAAGCATGATATCTAGAAAGGGCCGCAATTTATGGTGATGGCTTTTCTTGTCCACTGTTTATTGATCGTTACCCCTATTATAGGATCATAGCAATCCGCTTATTGGCAATTTCTGCTTAATCGCGAAAACATATCGTACTTCCTATGTGAATGCCAAGCCGATTTTTTCTATGTTTTCGTAAAGTTTTGATGAGCCGAATTATTTACTATAATCGTAAAACTGTAATTATGACTTTGAAAGTTGCCAATCTTGAAAACAGTCATCTACTGAGCTTTTTTTTTTTTTTCTGCATTACGAAAAACTCTATGAATATGGCAGCCCGCTTCGGATAGATACAGCCAGATAAACACACACCCACCTTCCAATCAAACAAACAGCCAGTCAGCTAGCCAGGCAACCAACCAACTAAGCAGCCAGCCAGCCAAGCAAGCAAGCAAGCAGGCAGGCAGGCAGGCAGGCAGGCAGGCAGGCAGGCAGGCAGGCAGGCAGGCCAGCAAGCAAGTAAGCAAGCAAGTAAGCAAGCAAGAAAGCAAGCAAGCAAGCAAGCAACCAACCAACCAACCAAACTCTCAACAGGGTAACTTATGTAGGGGCAATTAAATAAAAGTAACCAAGAAATGTGAATTTGTAAAACCTCATTCATTACACACAATGCCTAAGTCCCAAACGCCACTAATCAATAAAATCGCCAAATGCAGCTCAGCAATTAAACACAAATCCTCCAGTGACGTGAATTATTTTTTCAACTTCCAACCGTACTATGGCCGATTACATGCCCTTTGAACCTTTCATCTCATACTGACTGGCAATGTTTAAGTAAAAAAAAAAAGGACCTAATTGAAGTTATTGTTGTTGTTGTTGCTGCTGCTGCTGCTGTTTTGTTGTTGTGCAAGTAGTTAATCTGGAAAAAGATGGGAGGGAAGAAGTTCTAGAAACACTAATTACAATAATTATAATTAACCTAATGCTCTGCACTTCCGCTTTCAGTCTTCCGCCTCCAATAAATTCTGGCTACACCCCTGTCTCAAAAACAGTGACCTCAATCTTTCTGTCATTGGCTGACTTTCTTTGTTCATTTCCTGTCCGATCACAGGGCTGTTACTGTGCAAAACTGCAAAACTACTGCAAGTACAAAATAAGTCCTCTTCTGCCAGCCTTCTCTCTTAATCCCCTATGTGAACTATCCAAGGTCATGTTATCGTTACCGTGCAAAACTGCAAAACTGCCGAAACCACAAAACAATCCCTATTCTGCAAGCCTTCTATCTTTATTCCCTAAGCGAACTGTCCAAGGTCGTTTGACCCGTAATGTGCAAAATTGCGAACTGTCGTAAGTACAAAATAAATCCTCTTCTGCAAGCCTTCTCTCTTCATTCCCTAAGCGATCTGTCCAAAATCGTATTGCTGTTGCTGTGCAAAACTGCAAAACTATCGAAATTATAAATCATTCCTCGTCTCTAAGTCCTCCCTGATCATTCCCTAAGCAAACTGTCCAACTTCATATGACTGTTACTGAGCAAAACTGCAAAACTGCCGAAACTACGAGATAAGCCCTATTCCGCAAAACCTCTCTGTTTATTCCCTAAGCGAACTGTCCAAGGTCATAGACTGTTACTGTGCAAAACTGCAAAATAGCTGCAACTACAAAATAGGTTTTCTTCTGCAAACCCTCTCTATTCATTCCCCATGCGAACTGTCCAAGGTCATACGACTGTTAATGAGCAAAACTGCCGCAACTACAAAGTAGGTTTCCTTCTGTAAACCTTCTCTATTCATCCCCTAAGCGAACTGTCTGCGTTAATATGACTGTTACAGTACAAAACTGCAAATTTGTTGCAATTACAAACAAGTCTTCCCCTGCAAACCCAAAAATACTGTCAGATACATCGTTGGTCAATGTAAACACTCAGTCTGTTATCATCCTTCACGAGTTTTCCCAACCTGTTGTAATGTGAAACTTCATATGAAGCAAACATACAGCAGGACCTCGCTAACTCCAAGACCACAAACTTGAAAACCTTATAATTGTATATATTAATATTTTCCTCAGTCCACCGGTCTGTAAATGGGTACCTGGCTACAGGCAATGAAAGAATAATATTGTCAGAATGCTAGTGATCAATGCCTGAGAAATGGCAACGGCACTGTATATTCCCTGGGAAGTTGAGAGTGTCCTTGAGTGACTTAGCCCGCTGAGGTAATAACAGTAAGTCGCGTGAGCCTGGCATCTTCGTACATAGGAGACTTATAAACCACATTATCATTATTATTATTACATTCGCTGTTATACTCTGATTCAAGTCCACTACTCTCAATATTAAATTTACTTCACAACCTCGGACTGATTCCTCGAAACTGGAGAATATAAAGTTAAACCGCTATCTACATTCTGACTAAAATCAAGTTACGGTAGTTCCACGTAGCAACTCTCGATCGGTGACTCTATCATTCACTCTCCCTCAGAGTGCCTAGGGATTTTTGTTGTTAACTGAATGAACTTGGCCAGGGTCAAACCGTGGATTGTTTCCTCCCATCTGTGGCCATGACAATGGTGAGGTCGATAGGCTTGCTAGAAAATTAGGCCATGCTCTTCGGGGTTCATTTTGCACACGCGATAGGTGCGTTAATGTGCTGCACTCAGAAATTGTGCCATAACGAACGCGCCCAGTAACACCTTCTTAGATGTACCACTCTGAAGCTACACCATAACAAAGACTTTTCATAATAACCATACAAAACTTTTTGGCCATAATAACATAGCCCTGGAATACTAGTGAATAGTGAATGATTTTGTAACTACATTGGTTATAGCGTTTTGAAACTATGCTTTCTCTGTAAGGCCAGTTTCTGCCTGAGTTAGACAATTTCTCTTCTGACTGTTCATTGATCTACCGGAGTCAGTTTCGGTTACAGAAAATTCATTGAATGCTACAAGAAAATTTACATAGTTATATAATATGATCCCCAATTAGTATATCTGTGCCAATGTCTTTTGAAATGGCAACTGTTGTAAAAAGTGCACTACAAGTCTCAATACCTCGATCCGAAAATAAAACCTCATATTATTTTACACACAGGTATTAAGAACAAGGCAAGGGAGACAAGAAAAAGAGCAAAACTAAGGGGCATAACCACAGAAATACTTTCGTCACATCATTTAGGTAGTGAACTGATCTCCCATTTTGTAAACGAGAGGAAGCTCACTGTTACTTGCCGATACTGGGAACAGGTTTCTAAAGTTCTGTTTATCTACTAATGCGCGTCTTCACTTCTGTTTTACTTCCAAGCCGTGATCTAAAGAATACATCCATAAATTCCATCATTAGAGAGAGGACCTAACAAGTCCATGGCGTCTGAATTTACCGAATCCCTAGCGCTATCACCCCTATGTAGATTCAGTTCTTTCCTTTGTACCACCTACCAAACATGGTTTTGTTGTTGTTGTTTTGTTGTTGTTGTTATTGTTGTTATTGTTGTCGTTACTGTTGTTTTTGTTTATTGATGATGATTTTGTTGTTGTCAAAGCTCTTTCTCTCCCTTCCTCTTTTTCTTCCTTTCCGTCTCTCTCTCCCTCCCTTCTCCTCTCTGTCTCTCTCTGCTAATGTTTTCTGGGCGAGACAACTGGCCTAAGAGAGATAACTCGAATCGAGAGGCTTACTTTCTCGTTATTTACTAAGTTATCTCCCCTGGAGGAGCTCGCGCGCCATAATTGCTTTTCGGAAACAGGCTATACAGCGCTGGATAGAACTTATTTGTGCAGCTGCACCGCATCACCCTTCCTCCCCCNCACCACTAACTCCCAGTCGGAAGTCCACCATAACACAAAAAGAATTGCATTACTTACCAAAATAGAGAGAGACAAGACATACAGAGATGTACAAAGAGAAGAAGAAAGAATGAAAGAATGAGGATGTGGTGCAAATGAAACCCGACCCCTCCGCGTCGGCAGCCATCACTTATCGCCAACTATACATCAAGTAAACATCCACAGATCGTTCTAAACAAGTCAACTCTCACGTAGCTCACTTCCAGTGTAATAATGCAAAATGCAATAAATGTAAATAGAAGTACGACTGTCTCATCAAATCTCATATCCAAAAGTAAAAGATGCATCAGTCACTAAAACCTTATTTAACAGATCACAACACCAGGCATTCATAATCCCTTGACAGTGAAAAATTACAAAAACGGAAATGCTGCTTGTTGGAGGTGTGGCTTACATTACCTGGATGACCGCCCCTACATAGTTGCTGAGAATGTTCTATTATATACTGTCATGTCGCAGCCCTGAAAGTGGCTAAGGTCCTTCCCAAATATTCAACTACTGCTTTTTTTCAGATCTCTCTCTCTCTCTCTCTCTCTCTCTCTCTCTCTCTTATCTCTCCACCCCCCCCCCCNCCCCCTTTTAAAATCAGATTATATCTATCTCTCTCCAGCGTAAACTTCATCTTCCACTGTCTCTGTTATAAGGCCGGTATGACCGTCATCGCGAGACCTAGACTAGACCAGAAACCACCGGTCTGTCCACCACACGTGAAATCCGTGTGTGTCTTCCTATCGATTTTGTTTTTCCCCGAGGACCCCAATGCGTCTTGTATCTATAGGCATGTACTAATCGTTCATCTTCCATTTTTTTTTCTTTTGGTGGAGGGAGAGAGGACAGGATGGAGGAATGGCAGGGTGTTCGCAAGCAGCGGTTGAAGTGCTACTGTAGTGGAGGAATGCATAGTTGAAGTATCATTGAAAACAACAACAAAATAATTTTAAAAGTTGGGGAAAGGGAGACATCTCATGTCACGATTCAGTTGGAAGTTCGATAATGAACTACTACTATGTAATAATCTAGACAACTCATATATACAAGGGGATGAAGTATGGTAAAATGGCTTTTCGGTGTTGCGTGTCGGATAGGCTTTCACAAATATACACATTTGTGGCTGATTGACTAGATTTATTTGACTGGTTGTCCGGGATACAAATCCATACCGTTTCACGTACAGCTCCCAACATACCGTTTCACGTACAGCTCCCAAATTTGTCAAGATAACCTAATAAAATGGGCATCCAAAGCCGTAAGAGGCATGTCATTCGGTTCGTCCCATTTAAGCGGTTGGAGTACCAAGAAAATTCAAGATGCCAATCTGTGCTTTAAAATGGAGAGGGAGATCATAATTATGAAGCACCCTTTCTCTCTCTCTCATCCGACCGTTCTGTTCAAGAAGTGCACTGCGGTGTGATCTGGCGCGATGTAAACAGGATGCGAGTAATGCGGTGCGCAAACAGTGAGACGTTCTACACACTGTTGTGTTTCAGTGCGGTGCGGGCAGTGCGGTGTGTCATTTCCTGTGCGGCGGGTTGCAGTTTTTGTATAATATACCGAATAAATCGAATCACAAAAAAGGAAAGAAGAAAAGTTATTCAGTCCAACCTTTTATACTTAAACACTTAAATTATATTGCAGAAAACTGCTAATCAGTTTACTGTTAGTTTTGTATGCCCTTTTCCCCACCCCACCCCCTTTCAACGGGGCAACGCACGCGATACCTCAACTAGTAATATAAAAACAACAACAACAACAACAAATGGTGATATAATGTCTGTTTGAGGATTAAGTGGAGTGAGAGGAGAGAGAGAGAGAGAGAGAGAGAAAGAGAGAGAGAGAGAGAAAGAGAAGTGGCGTCAGCAAATTATTCCACGCTCCAATCATATATTTGTGTTTGGTTCAGTTTCCGGCTTAGTATGATCAGCTGTCTGAGTCCCTCCCTCGCCTCCAACCTTATTTTTTGTGTCTCATCCCCTCCCCCACTATTTTCTTCTCCCGGAAGGAGAAGAGAAAGAAAAAAACATAAAACTGGCACACAGACTAGGCCTATATCGTCGGAAGGGAATGTTGCTCATGATTAGCAGAGGCCGGCAGCTTTAATCAAAATCTCTTTGTTACCATGGAAACCAAGCAAAGAGGAAAAAAATGAAAATAATTTTAGGTTTTGGCGTCAGAGTTAGACCATGCCTCTTCATGCTGTCTTCGCCCTCTCTCACTCACCCACTCTCTCTCTTCTTCCTCTGTCTTTCTCTCTTTATCTCTCTCAATTTCTCAGCGCGAACCAGTCTAGACATAGTATTAGTAATGAAGTCATAAAGCAAAGCAAACAAAGCAGTGTTACATCAGGGCAAATGATCTCATGTTCTCTAGATAATCTATGATGAATGAACGCCTGTTTGTCGTAACACGACACCACAATATCGGTGGGTGTTATTCCCCGAGATTTCGAATGTTTACTTTGACGGTGAAATTCTTATATCAATTCAAAATCTTCTTGCAGCCTGCTTTAAGTTGGGGAAGGTCACGGCTTCGGATAACTATTACGGTTTCATTCATGATCGGCTGATCTCTGGCACTAACGTATTTACTTATCATATTAAAGCTACTTCTATTACTTCTAACAAGATTTGTCAGCTCTTATTCAGACGGTCGCCCACTTCCATGACTCAATATCGTTATTACCTCGGCAAGCCAGACTAATCAAGGACAATCTGAACTCCCTAAAGAGCACTTATTTTCGGTGCCATTTACCGGCGCTATCACTAGCATTCTGACAATATCTTTCACTGATTCGAATTAGTTTTGTTTTTCTTCTAGTCAGAAAATTTACTGACATAAATTAGAGCATCTATGTTGACTTAGAGGCATTTACTTTCCAAATAAAACTCTGGGAAGTCCTTTGTCCTGCTTCAGATTACTTAAACTTAAATTTATTATTTCTCCACATGGATAGTTTTGTTATTGTTGTTATTGTTGTAGTAGTAGTAGTAGTTGTTGTTATTGTTAATTTGTAATAATTTTTCAGGACAACTTGCTATGTTTTGGCACATTCTGTCTTGCAGTTCCATCCATTTTTCTGTAGTTAAAATTAGAACTCTTGTATGTGTAGGCTGGGAATTCAGATAGCGAGGACTATATATACTGTACATGAAACCCCATCATCTACTCCAGTACACCGGGTCTAAATTGGCTAGCGACCCACATTGTGCGCTGGGAATGTAGGGTCAAAACCACTCTCGCTACATCGTTATAGCGATAATGGTTTTGACCCTACATTCCCAGCGAACTACATGGATGAATAAAGCATAATTATGTCCAGAGTGGCAACATTGGCATCATAGCCTGTAACACTGTACTGCATGTTCTTTTTAAAAGATCAGCACTCTTAGGGCTGGCGGCATTGAAATTCCCTATCGCTGACGTGTGAGGCCGCATTATCTGCTGACCGCTTAAACGTCAGCATGAATCGGGTATTGTCAGGTCTTGCCCATGTACTTTTAGAAGGTCAGCGTGCCACGTCTGTCCCTGCGCCCAAATTCTCTTTCTCTCTTTTATAAGATACAAGGGAAAAACGGATCACAAGCAACGGCCTGCACTAGTGTTTCCACAAACTTCGATCGATACGCGATACTTTTTTTTCTTAAGTCTCACATCTCTCTATTCTGAATTTAAGAAAAAAAAAAAGACCATTCAGGCAGGCAGGAAATATAGGAGGGCCAGTTTTAGATTTTAGTCATGTAGTGAAGGCCATTTTTAAAACATGGCTACATATTAAAACGATGCTGCATGTTCCACCATCATATTACGCTATAGTTTACATAGGAATCCTGCAATATGAAGTGCTGTCTGCTGAAAATGGGCAAATCAGAGTTGCCACCCGTGAGGTTCTATACCTTCTTTCCAGCATGTAGGTTTACGCTCCGGATGTGCTTACTTTTGACAGACCCACAAGAGAAAGACAATAGTTTCCATTTTTGTGTAGTGGCTAAATACACTGTAACGTGGACTCCTTCCATCCCAAACGTTTCCATATATTCCGACGGACCAATACGCCCTAGATTTAGAGATTTTCGTGACCATGACCATGGGTGAGTAAGTAGACTCTTGTGTAGAAGTTCAAATTATATAGTGATCACACTGAACTATAATGTGGCGGTCTAGTCTATGGTAACTCCGTGAGCCATGATTTATACTCTTTAGAGAGCCATCTTTTCGCCCCGAGGCCAGAGCGGCTGGGGACTTCTGATCTAGATTATGTTAGTGGGTGAAGCTTTGCTCATAAAAGAAAAAAAACCACTGGAGTTCGGACTGGTGGAATGCGGAAGTAGAAGAAGTTGCGTGTTTGCGGCAAATAAAAAAAAAATGAAGAAGGCTGAAGGAGGGATGGGAGG
>JAWQUT010000070.1:731914-742136 GCA_033807755.1 Ellobium chinense
GGGGGGGTGAGATAAGTCGAAAAAAGGTCTTGTCCGTAGCTGATGCGCAAATAAATGTAACCTCATTCTCAAGGGAGCATACAGAATCCGTTCGTATTCACCACACAAACTGTGGAAACGAATATAGGGCGGAAAGGGAAACACTAACGTTACGCTAGAACTAAACGGAAACGAGTCAAAAAACAGGATAAACATCTCCAAAGAGTGCACTTCAAATAAGAGTGCAGATCACCAGCATTTCATATTACAAAACAAACAAAACAACGAACCCGCTTGCTGAACGTAGAATGGTTCCTCTTCTCGCAGGTTACAAAATAAAATATTATTTGTCGTTATCGGATAGAAAATTGCATGTGAACTGATGTTGTGAGATCAGCACATCAACTTGACAGATTAATTTCACACCCACAAGATTCTCACAGAGACATAAAGATCCTTGGCAAAGATTGCGCTTGGAAAATACCACTTCGCTGCATTCATGATATACTTTGTGAAAGAGAAGTAAATAATTCGTATATCACAGATCAGTAACAACAGCAACAAATCGAGAAGGATCTGTTCTTCTCATACGTTTCTTCATTATATTTTATATTGAAATTATTGTTATCACTCACTGTTTTAACGCTTAGTTGATCTGGCAGTATGAAGGTCTAAAAGTGCAAATAAAGCAATAATTATTCCACAACAAAGGCAATGGGAAAAGAAAAGAAAACTCCTTCGAAAAAACAAGACTGAGTTTACCCTAAAGGCTAAATTACCCCAAGATGCTCTTTAATCAGATTTAATTTGAAGGAGGTACGGCCGAGAAAAAACAGATGCCCGCTCCTACATGAGGAAAACATTACCACTCACGTTGGCGCACGCGCGCGCCGGCCATTTTGCTAATCAGCTGTGTCGTGCACACAATTTAATTAGGCAGGGTCTGTGGTTTGCACCGCCGGTTGTTTAGGGCGAGGTTATTTCGAGTGCATACTCAAACCGAATGTCATTGAAAACGAAGGGTCCCTGCTGTACAATGACGTCATAATCTGCGATTTCAAGATGGCGTCCTACTGCGTGAAGGGAAGTGAAGAGAAAGACATCCTTGCGTGTGTGGTTTGTTCCTGTGTGCGTGTGGTCGTAGCAAAAGACGGGGGAGGAGTGACAGGCTTTCTAAACAAAAAACCAAAACGATAAAGAAAGAAATATCAACAGTAAAATGTGTTTTTTATAAGAGAAGGCAGGGTAAAAATTGCGAAAAAGCGAATCACAGAAAAGGAAAAAAACAAAAGTTGAAAAGGTCGGCATTGAAACTTGCTTGGCCTTTAAAAATGCTTTGAATATAATACTTATTTTTTGTAAGCATCGGCAGATTAAGGTGGTTGAGTCGACTGGGAGAGGGAACAGAATGAACGTCAGCTGCCCGCCATGACTGAATGTTTTAAATATTATCCTATGTACGAGTGTCCATTTCAACAACACTCTCAATGCAACTCTCTCTCGATGCAACTTCATGCTACGCCGCTGGTAAGCGTGTGGCGTCAAAGCTCACATAGTGCAGCACAATGGCATTAATGCGGAAGTCACGAAGCAGCAAAGTGGTGAAATTATGTGACATCAGGCGAGGTAGATCGTAACGTCGTGTCACTTGTATAATGGATGAATAACCTCAACGTATCTGCGCAAATTTTTTAATTTTCTTGAAAAAAAAAATACTAGCTGAAGAAGGAATTCCATAGAATTATTATTGGTGAATATGTGTATACATACAGTGTATACATATTACCAAATAATACATAACAAAGTCATGCTACAACCGCGAAGAGAATGGGAAGATACACTAGAGCCCTTCATAGACCTAATATTCTGTAGAGTTTCATATTAAAATACCACATAACTCACTATTTTGATGTGAGTATATGGTCTTTTAACTTAAAAAAAAACCAAACCCTCCAGCACTTCTATGTGAGTAGACAGCCGCGCCGCTCCCTTTCTGCGCTATTACCTGTTTAATGCCACATTCCAAATTTGCTAAATGGACTTAACATTTGATGACCGGTATGCGCTTTCAGACGAAACGATTAGGCGTGCTGTTGAGTAACCTGTCCCAGACCATCGCCGATATATACCAGGTCTGATTGGCTCTGTGGCCTGGGATCGTGCAAGTGCGTATGGGTACAGCCAGTGCAAAGGGAGATAGAACCAATATATCCTTCATACAGTTCCTTCATGGTGGGCTAGAACACTTCCTTAATGGTGGGCTAATGCTGATTTTTTTTTTCAGGCATGGCGATAACTGGTCCTCATGCTCAATTTTGTTTTGAATCTAATATTTAGTAGACTACCTACTCAACCTTTCCATACGTTCAACAATTTTCGATCTTAATACCTTTGACAAGCTACATCAGCAGACCTGTCCCGCTTACATTAGAATTACCAAAACAATTTCAGAACTGCAGAACTTGAATCCTGATATCGAAATGGAAATTGCTTAATATCGAAAGAATCGATAGAGCCCGCCACTACAGTTCCTTACGCTTTCAAAGTTAATAACCACAGATTTGATATCCCCAAGTGAGTTTCTTGTTTCACGCAGAAATCTAAAACGTTTTGCCAGGAACACGAAAGTAAACAAGCAGGGTACCATGTGTTCATGCCGGTGTCTTACTTGATTTGTCAGTTCATATATACATTCCACCTATCATATAATATTATCATATTTTTACACATTTCACATAATATGGCATTCGTCAGTTTCATGGTCAGTAAAGAATTTATATTAAAATGTAAACGAAATCGTCCGTCTAGATAACAAAAGATCTTATCCCGCGAATCAAATCATTAAGATGCTGGTGTAATTTTGTTAGATAGTTTAAGCTTTTCTGATGATATAAATTTTACTGGAGTTCAGATGTAAGCGAAAGAATGGATGGAACTTATATTTTATGATACATTTTGTCTCTTCGCGGTAACAAAAGGGGAAATACCTGTGGCCATATGCATCATCCACAGGCTACTTAACGTATTGCGTTAACTACAGTGAACACTACTAATGTTTTGGGAGTTTCCCGTGGTTATCGCAGTGCGTTAACTAACGTAAGGATTATGCATACGGCTACTGCAGTCCACTCTTCCAGTTTTGTAGGTGGTTAAATCACTGGACGGTTGCGTCAAGTATCAAGACGTTTGGCTGGAATCTCAAATTTAGTGACTTTTGGGAGCTTGCGCATTAACAATGAGATTTTTACCATCGTAAGAATTACATTAACTCTCATGTCAAACGCTAGTAAGGGTGCGTTCAGCACCGATGCACTAATGTAATTCTTAAGATGATAAGAGATCCCATCGTTATTGCGCAAGCTCTCATGTCACATATAGTTCCAAAGTGCAATGAAATCGCTCATATCTGGCCCTAAAGGAATACTGGGCTCAGTGTTACAAAATTGGGCGTAGTCTTAAAATGGGAATGCTCAATGTAAACTTGAGGGCATCAATATATTGAAGAAGTTGTCTCTAAGCGGACAATATCAGTATTTGCAGGTCGTCGTGATCTGAGGTGATTAAATTAGCACATGATGTTGATATAACAGAGAACATGTTGTTATAAACGGGTCGGTGTTGACAGAGCAGTGGGAATTAATACAATAGAGGGCATTACTCCTCACATCTCACCTCATACAAGGGGAGAAATGAGACGAACTGGACATGGAGACAGTGGCTGTATGCATAATCCTTACGTTTGTTAATGCACTGAGGTAATTCAATATGTTAATTAACGCAAGGATTATGCATACGGTCACAAGTTTCGTGCACATATAGAGAGATAATAGGCATTCACACATGTAATGAGAAATTGAATAAAATACTAAACAATGGACAATTTAAAGCGGATATTTAAATTGTAATAATAATGACGAGCTTTATAAATGTGTCTCATATCTGGGCTGTGTCTGCTCATGCGATTTTACATTATCGCTAGCCCAGCAGGCGACCACTCAAGAAATTTGGTCAAGTCTCTAAAACATACTGTACTACTACCATTTATCAGTTCTGATGATCAACATTCTGGTAATGTCTGTCACTGCATACAGTCAGGTACCTATAATTTTTACAGACAAGAAGTACGCGGTGCAAATATTTTTGAGCCAAAGCCCCAAAACAAAGCAAAAAAAAAATCGCATGTATCTTTACGACTGAACTTTTGGCCAAAAAAACATGACTTAAGGAAAGACACGGCCCTTTCCCAGAAGTTGTCATACAGAAAACACGTTTTCAGCATGTCAACATGGTCCTTAATCTTATACACAACCTAATACTTTTATTAAAAAATGGCCTGAATCTGACTTAGACCATTTTTGAAACACTGTTTTTATGTTTTCAGCATGTCAACATGGCCCTTAATCTTACACACAACATTTATACTTTTATTAAAAAATGGCCTGAATCTGACTTAAGCCGTTTTTGAAGCATTGTTATGATCTGAGTAATCTTGAGCTAATTTGTGGAATAAGACCTTGTATAGCGAACCCTTCGAAATACACGGAGTGAACCGAACTGAAGTGGGTGAATATTATACATCTCTTTGTTTTGCTTGCAACATCCCGTCCACCTACTTAACTGTTGCCAGCCACACACTGCTAAGTAGGATGCTCAATTCTGATGCCAGAGACAAAGAGTCATAATTAAGTGGCCGCCCATTAACCCTTGAGGATTACTCCTGACAGGAAACCGATCATTCTTTAATTTTTTTTCCATTGCATGTTACCCCATGTTCCTTTCTCTAAAACCCTCTCCACTGCATCAGAATTCTCGGCCTACGCATGTATTTTCCGACAGAAACATTTGCCAGCAAAAATTCCCTTGAGCCCTCCATAGCAAAAAAGTGAAAAGAAACATATCCATATTTGTTAGGAGGAAGGGAGAGACATGCTTCCCATGTAATGGCCGTCAAAACGCGTGTATGCAAATACAGAAATATTGACACAAACATGGCCAAACTCGGCCACTTCTGATACCTCGGGTTACATAGGATACTGCAATACAGAATCGATACGACATCATTTTAATCAGTGACTGAATGAAGTACAGCGCGTTTGATTACTTAAAGTATCGATTACACGATTATTTTACATATCGATTGCATTTTGCTATCGTGGATGCCCAGCCTACATAATGCCAAATATTTTTAGACAGAGCTTATTTGTGCTTTCTGGAATACAATTTACACCCTCTATCCGATCGCTATATTTACACTGTGTATATTAGCTACAAACTAAATCTACATCCTATTTTGCTCTTCCAATTCTGGAATATGTAGCTCTCCCAAATGAGATAATGTGTTTTCGCAAATTAGCATCAATAAGAAGACGATGGATGTAGACGTCTATTCGTTCTTATCAATTATTTGTTGCTCTTTTCCTGCATCTTGGGGTTAGCGCTCCGGTTTTCCCGTGAGCTGGAACCAGTTCTAGCGTTACTGCGCGCATGAAATACAATTTGTCTAAAATGTGTACCGAAATCCAATTGTAAAACTAGGTATAGCTTTGAAGATAGATATGAGCCGAGTGCACAGTCGAGGTAATATTCCATTCCTACTCACATACAGCAGGAGACATGCAAGGACAGTCGTCACTAACTCATACTTATAGGAAGTAAGTGACATACAAGGGAATTTATCATGCCTACAGAATATTAAAAGCATGTAAAGAAATTTGTCACTTTCTGGAATTTGCCGGGAGTTATGGATAAACAAACCTAGATACATCATACTCACCGGAAGTCTAGTTACAGGCAAGGAAATCTGACAAATTTTTTGACCTTTCTCATACTCACATAGAGACAAGTAGACACAAGCAAATGACTTCGTCACTGGACACTTTCTCACACTCACAGGACGTTAGAGACAAGCACAGGAATCAGCCACTGTTTGATACTCACATGAAGATAGGAACATGCACTTTAGCAACGATCTAAGAGCACTGCAGAAGCTCTGAAGACATCTTGGATATTATTAATTCGTATCCCGAATATAATGAAGTTAGGCTTATTATAGAGTAGACAAAATAAGGCCAAAACATGGGGGCGGGATGTGGGAAGGTGGGAGATATCTCTCCGCATGGAAATCCGAAATGTATGCTCGTGGCTCTGACGGTGCCTTACCTCATTTGATAGAGATGTTAAAGGGAGTCCTGTTCGACATGTCAAGGCATATCAGTATAAAAAGTTGGCTTATGCTAGCTCAAAGAGATTTTCAACGGCCTAATGCTTGTGCGTGTTATCAGGATAAACCCGTATCGTACTGCGGGGGAGTTAACCTACGCACAGAGTTAAATTTCATCGCAGGCTGCCTCCGATAGGCCTATGCCCACGTTATGAAATTTAAACACCTAAGTTCAAAGGCGCATGCGTAGGTGTACACCATAAACAATAATATACACGTGCTTGCCTCTTGTGAGTTATCTTTCATCGACAGTTATTTCTATGTGGAATTTCGGTTTGACGTATAAGCTAACCTGAAGAAACAGTTGTTGCGTAAGAGCAGGCATAGCATTCACCCACTTAATTACATCGTGCTGATGTATAAGTCCGCATTCCAAATCATGACTTAAGGAAAGACACGGCCCTTTCCCAGAGGTTGTCATGCAGAAAACATGGTGCGCAACTCACCACCACAAGTGCACTGGCGTTTCTATGCAATCTTGCATACTTCCTGACACTCTGAAGGGGCAGAACATTTGGCGTCATGACACCCAAGTGTCCTTCTGTTGCTTTTTTTCCACCGTTTTTTTTTTTTTTGCCTCGGGAGGGAATTTGAACCCGCATCCTCCAGTTTCTTAACTCCTTGCTTCACATCCAAACAAGAACAGTAACTCCTACTGCAAGCAGAAGTCTATCGCAGTGATAAGCCTTTATTCAACATTGCAACGCAAAGAAGATCGTACATGTAGATCCAGTAACCCCTGCAATTTGTGAGATCTGTAGAAGACTGCACGATAAAGCACAGCACACTGCGAAGTTGCGCTAATGGGCATGAGAAAAGAAGTTCGAAAAAAACCTCTTGAAAATTTACGCTCTTCTGCATAACACTCTCTGCAAATGACAACTTGCGCGGATAACCTTCATCTATGGTATTAACAGTGCGATCCCCCATTACAAACCTGAAAACAAAAATGAAACGAAATGTTGTGATTCTGCTTGCAAAATTCCATCGGGATATGCCGAATATTTTGAGATGGCTGCACTGGGCTTTCCGCCCATCACCTTTATAATGTATATTACTTTATTTTATGTCTTTGTCCCCGGGGATGCTCTCTGGCGCCACTGGAGTATATCTGTTTTCGTGTAAGGATTGTGTCTTAGTCCATACTTCCAAACAGATACAGATATAAAACGAGAGTAGCCATAGCTCCAGTATCGTCGACAGTCGATACTGATACTGTGTCTCACAATTATTACACAAGATTGATTAGTTACCACGATCAAAGGTCAAATGTGTTTCGGCTAGACCTCAGAAGAAAACAAAGCTGAGACTGGTTAAAATATTGTATTTTTGCCTTTAGTTTCGTATCCATTTATAATAAAACTTTACAAGAAGGCATACTCAAAGTGACATAGAGTAAAAAGATATGAAAAACGTAGCACTGACAATTTCGATTACGTCAGTTTTTGGACATGAGTACTCAAGCTGATGGTCATTATCGAGAGAACTCGCTATCGATATCGATCAAGGCACAGCCCCATTTTATTGATACACGCGATATCAGTCGTCACTTTCTCTCTTTCTCTCTCTCTTGTCTCTCTGTGAATCTTTTCCTCTCCCCTAGTGCTGTTCTCCAAACCAGACCACAGTCAGATGTCCTTCAGTGACGGATGATAGAGAGCACATGTAGAGATTTGTGAGCTTGCACATTACCAATGGGATCTCTTATCATCGTAAACGTAACTCTGCTTGTTGAAAGCTACTAAGAGTGCATACACCACTGATGCACTAATGTACTTCATAATATGATGAGGAGACATCCCATCGTTAATGCGCAAGCTCTAAGACACCAGTGCAAGATTTACGTATATTTATAAATTAAGTAAACTACAGCTTAAGGCCTCAGAATCATTGGCACCCCAGAAATAATTTTAAGACTTTTTGTTTATTTGTTTTTTGGGTTAAAATTTTTTAATTATTTCATGAAATCCATTTTCATTGACAGACATCAAAATCTGCCCGACTGCCTGTCTTGACCAATGAAAAATGGCTCGGTTCAATACAATAAAAAAAAGGTGCTGGACTATATATCCGGCAGACTAACGTCTAGATCCAAACATGTGTTCTGCCATCATGTTTTTTTGTTTTTTTTTTCCGATCAGACAAAATCTGTTTCGGTCTGTCATAATACAGATTATTACCGGAACGAATGTCCGGCAGCAATGTGACCATTCGTGCAATGTCTGAACTAGATTTTTTTTTAAAAAACACGTAAAACATTTTAAAAAAATGTTAAATTAAATCTGACACAGTAGACATCCTAGAAATTGCCAGCCATGCATAACAAGAACAACAAACTGTAAGATATCGATCACGTTCCAAGTCAATGATTTCATATAATTTGCAATTTATAATTACAATATTTTTTTTTCTTAATACTTATGCGAATATGGTGTTAATTCTTGTATATTATGTAATCTATGTGTGAATATTCTTCTTCCGGTACTCAGGGAAGAGTCAGTAATGTGTGGGTATCACCTCTACCCCTTTTTCTTCCGGGATTTTTTTTTCTATTAACCTTGCTTTTGCAAACTTCTCGTCATAAATAATTATTCCCCACTAGTTCCCACGTCATGATATTTAGCACAAGTTTTGAAGAAAGTTCATAATCCTTATAAAAGTATACATACACGTGCCCAGTGAATGTGACTTCTACAAACCTACAAGTTAAAGACCGTAAACAGCTGAAGTACACCAATTTTATCAGTCACACAGCACTTATATCCTTTTCCGAAAAATCAACAACTGTGCCAAAGTTTAGAAATGCGATGTGAGTAGAGAGGAGTTATTTACGACGGGCAGTTTACTATAATAAATAAACCATTGATGATTCAGCCATACACGCTGCGAACGATGGTAAACAGCGGCTAAACTTAGCATACTATCGCCATTAGATCAGAAGGATGATTCTACCACAGCCACGGTTTATACGATGCTGCTATTATTATTCATAACTACCATCCATTTCGTTGCATTCGTTTACATATTCCATCCATCCATCACTTGTCTGTCCTTTCTTCTCTTTGCATCCTCCATCACCCATCTCTGCCTGGTTTTTATAAGAGTTTTCTTTTTCTTGTCTGTCTGTCTGATGGCTGTCTCTCTGTCTGTCTGTCTATCTGTCTGTTTCTGTCTCTGTCTCTCTCTGTCTCTCTGTCTCTCTCTCTCTCTCTCTCTCTCTCTCTTGTAACCGTGTGGCCACATATCACATTGTCACAATGGTCTAAAACTGTTTTTTCCATAAATCTTGAAATCTTGGAATCAATCTCTCTGTCTCTTTTGTCTGTCTCTCCCTATCTCTCAAATGACCATCAACATCCATTGCACTTTTGCACTTTATTATATTATGCAACACACACACACACACAAAAATTACACTGCGCAGTAAAGTACAGTACGGCTAAACAACCCAGTTAAGAGTACTTCTCCCGAACGGAAGTGTTGAGAACTTCCAGAAAAATCATAGGAACCTGCACTTTATTTTTCAAACAAACTCAAGCACATTTGCACTGCATGCTTCGGCCCCATTAATCGACCTCATACATGATTAATAATGCCTCATTGCCTGTTTGCTCTAGCGACCCTAGTCCGCAGTTCACCCGCCATTTTTTTTGTTTTGTTTGTTTTGTCTTCGGCGATAACCATCGAAGTCCTGAAAGTGGATTATCGTATGTTATATCCTTCAGCGTAGTGACTTACGGCAATTAACATTGCGATTCCAGTGCCAGAGGCTTCAGTTCTCGAGATAAGGACGTCTCCAGGCTGAGAAATCTCAGCAATTCCAGCCTGGATGCTTTACAGTTACGGTGTTATTCCAAGACGGAGGCAAAGAATATGGAATCTGATGTGGACTCGCCAGTTTTTAAAAAAAAAATTAAAGTACACAGCACAAGTAATGGATGGACGACGTTCAGCCTCTTGTAATGTAAACAAAATGTTGATTTGATTATTGGTGACCACCTTATTTCCGCTCCCCCCCCCCCC
>JAWQUT010000070.1:743489-761633 GCA_033807755.1 Ellobium chinense
GGGAAGGGGGTTGAGGTGCTATAAAAGTTTGTTTTTTTTCATTGTAATCAATATTATTTAGACCTGCATCAAAATAAAGACAAAATGAACCAAGACAATCCTGAACTGTTACAAGATAGTGGGTTTCAGTTCTTACATTCAAATACTGTGGTGTGTGAGCTGATTCAGCTTATCTGCACGCTGATAGCGCTCACGGTTTCACCGGCAGTTACACTACGACATGTGGTGACATTTATTGATTTTAGTTGGATTTGCAATCATTAAATTTCCACGCCATGTAGCTAATCCTCTCAGCTGTGTATCTAAACCATTAACATTTTGTTCTTGTCAATCCCTCAACTAGGCAATACGATAGTATCACCGCATCTGCACAGTACCAGAATAATGTGTCCGTCTGTCTGCCTGAAAGTTCACCTGTGTATGCATGTAAGCATTTGTCTAATTCTTCCTATCGGCGAGTCTGTTTGTTTGTTTGTTTGCTTGTTTGTTTGTTTGTTTGTCAGTCTGACTGTCGTGTGTCTCTTTCTCAACGACACCATATCCTTAACCCAATATAGCCGAAGCACTTTTGTTATGGGTCTATATGTTTTGTGGAGACACACGGGACAAAAAAACTACAGTTTATAGGGAATTTAGTTTGAAAACGATACTAATTTGATACTGCACTCTTAGACTCTGTCCTGTCCTTATGACAAGTTAACACGAACTCATCATCACGATAATTTTCACAAGCATTTTTTTCTCTTTTCTGTATCATTATTATTTTCATTTCCCTCTTAGCCATTACTAGTCTGCCCTTTTTTTATTGTGTTTACCCGTCTGTCTGTCTGTCTGTTTGCTTTCTTCGTCTCTCTCCCTCCTGGTATGCACCTTCCCCCTAACTTAGTCTGGTGACTGTGCTCTATGTTGATGCCAACTCAATGTAGAACTGTACGAAACCATTACCAGAATAAAAACATCTTTAAAAAAAAATTCAGATACGCACGACGCTTGCTAACTCCAGTTATAATATTGTAAGCACATTTTCCGGAGAGCTTACACTGTTTTTTTTATCTTTTGTACATATATTAAACTGTGTGTAAGTTACGAACATCTTAACCTTCAATTCTAAAATTGGTACAGACATCATTTTCAAACGTCAATAGCTCTGAGTGCCATCTCTTCGATTTGTTTATTTTTTTCATCTCTAGTAATCGTGTATAACTATATATCCATAACTAGATCTCTATGTATGTAAATTTATATATAATCTCATAATTATCTTATCTATATTTGCATTTACTATTTGATGACAATTATGACAGCCACACGAAATATGAACGAAGAAAATGGGGAATCTAACACATATTGATTTGATGTTGTCTCATTGTTCAGACTGATAAAGTGCTCTGAAAACTCAGGTTGACTGGTAAATATGAAATATCAACATTTAGTAATGGGCTTACTGATCTCTGACTTCCAGGTTTTTTATTATGAGGAATTTAACCCCTGAGAGATAAAGAAAACACGCATCACAACAGACTTCACTGAGGGATTGGCTGGCTGTCACAGTATGAAATTCTATTCTCACTTTCATTGGCTAGCACAGGTCTCTCACTTCCGGCTAGAGGCCTAATTACGAACTTGTCTAGGCGATTATAAGATTACAGGGCATCAGCTGCGGCGAAAACAGGATTAATCGAACCGAGGTGGCTGTAGACGTTTTCTTGTGAATAAAATGGGCAGTGTATTCTTTTCGTTCTTCTAGGAGTGAAAGGAGATGAGAGAGGGGGAAATAATGACACAGAATAGTTTATATATGTATATATATTGAAATTATGGTGCACTGTGAATGGTCATTGTCCTGGAGAGAATAAACTAGATACTTGTGTTGTATCTATAGCAAGCCTGACAACGACAATAACGACGACGACAGCAACAATAACAACATCATCTTCAACAGCAAAAAACAACAGCAACAGTAACAACATCGTCCTCAACAATAACAACAACAACAACAACGACGACGACGACAACAACGACGAGGACGACAACAACAACAGCAACAACACACTCGAACGTACTGGCAGCCTTACATTATGACTCATGACGTGGAAGATGCTCTCCTACAGAATGACGTCATTAACCAGTGCTTACCTTCTACGACTTCCCCATTGGGGAAGACCACCACAACTTTGTGGGTTTTGTTGGACATGTAAATCCGCGGCCTGTCCCCCGCTGCCGCGCCCGGCGGGCCAGGCTTCAGGTCTTTCAACTTGCTTAAATCCATAGCAGGGGGTGGGACAAGGGCGTTGACCTCGATGGGGACAGGCATGGGGCGCTGGGGGCCCAGTTTGATCCAGGGTTACAGAGAGGCGTCGTCGGCAAAGCCAAGGATTTCAGGTTGGTTATAATCCACATAGAAAGACAGTGGTATGATCCTTGATACTGATGGATTCTTTGTCACACAGGTACTGACGATGATCAGATGGCGTCAAGCCAATGTTTGGAAATCGCAACAATGATATATCCGATACTATGTATCTTTAGTATTCAAGCTTCGAAGATCATGACACAGTGACGAATATGATTAATTCACAATCAGTTATACATACTAATATCACTAAAGAATCGATACGATTCTTTTATTCTATTTCACGCTAGATATTCAATCCCAAGAACACACACAACCTTGACATCCTGATGTTTCCCTGCCGTTGGAATCGCTCCTGCTATATTCTAACACTTTACCTTCAATCATTTACATCAGCGTGAATATCGTGACAGGAATCCAGCCTGTCACGCTATGCCGTCCTGTCACCTGTCACCTTGTAATTTGTCTGCAAGTTCTCCTCCACATAGGTGACCGTGTCCATACACAAGTAAAGGTATCCATTTTACATTGATAAGCGCCCCGTTCCATATCCTTTATAGAGCGCAAGTATTATCGAAGTGGACACAATATGTGTAGTTACAAATGCCATTCATATCATGCCCGTATCTGATCAATAAGTGTATTTATTTCATATAGGCTTTTCTGAAACATCGAGTTTGTTGACCCAAGCACAGTTGTTTGCTTTCAGCACGTCACACCTTTTTATCAAACACAAACCACCATGTCATTGAATTCGCTACACAAGTCAACCATGGCTGAATAAACAAAGGCAACCCCTCGTAATAGGCTACAGTGGTGGACAACATTCACGGATCTGTTTTAGACATACGTACCTGAACACTGAACATGGAATACTTAACAACTCAAACACAATTCTAGATCAGCGAACGACACATACTAGTAATGATCTAGTTTATTATTGTGGCCAGCTGGCATTTTATTGTATTTTAACCATACTTTACAGCATAACATATTCAAAGCCTCATTATTGAAGGAACATTAATATAGGATAACCGTGATCCTCTCACAAACAAGACTATGCTTCTCCCTGTAATGAGTCTAAGCCACCTCTCTCTATTTCTGTGTCATCATTGCAGCTCCCCCCCTCTTCCTCCTACCCGTAGAAAAACAAAACAAACAAACAAACAAACAAAAAAAGCATGTATATAAGTTATCATCTCTTTACTATGCACACTCTTCACCTCTTTTTATGTCTGATCTCTTCCTCGCATCCACAAATCTCCAACGCAATTCCACTCTCTCCATTTCTCACCTTTCTCACTTTATCGTTCTCTCTACAAATTTAAAATGGGAAACTGCCATTCTCGTCTCTCAACCCTTATCCCCCCCTCCCCTCCCCAACCCTTCCAACAGCGTGTTTCTCATCAATTCAACGTCAACGATAGCCTCAGAAAAGGGCATTCCTTCACTTCCATTCTAGAACGGGCATTCCTCCATTTTGCTTGTTCCCCCACTTCTCACTCTACATTTCCTTATTCTCCGCCAGCTGCCAACATTCGACTCAAAAACGATTCCGGAATTTCCTCGCAGGCTGGTTGCGCACGCCAATTTCTGTTTTCATGAATATTCAATGTCCGGAATGGGCAAACAAAAGCAAAAGGGGATGACTCGAGTAATTACTCGATTACTGACCCCGTCCATTCCAAGGCGAGCGAAAGTAATAGGAGGGAAATGTCGAAATTAGAGCCCGAGAAAATCGAAAGGCGGTCAGTGATGTCACGAAAATTAGCACACACACAGTTATGAACAGCAACATTATAATAATAATAATAATAATAATAATAATGCGGTTTATCAGTCTCGTATCCACGCTAATGCTCGCTCACGCGACTTCACGCTATATTACCCCAGCAGTTTGATCACTCCAGGGCGTTCTCAGCTCCTGAAAAAGCATACAATGCCACTGCCATTTACAGGCTCTGATCACTAGCATTCTGACAATATCTTCTACTGCCTACAGCCAGATACCCATTTTACGGACGGGTGGACTGATGAACATGTGAATGAAAAGCATTTCCAAGGCAATTACAACATGACCATGGTCGGGAATCGAACCCAGGACATTCAGATCTTGAGTCCAACGCCTTAACCGCTCGGCTACGCTGCTCCACATGATGCTATAACAGTCACAGAGAGCAGTGTATTAAAATCAGTCACTAGCTTCCGGCCAAGCAAGTATGATTTGCTAATGTTAAAATGGATGTTTGTTGAACGCAGTCGCTATCTTGAATGGTATTTCATTCTGAAACGGGAGAAAAATCCTACCATTTCTGTGTGGCTGATGTAGACCTGACACTATCGCCAAAGGAACTTTAGCGACTGCCTCACGTTTAGAATTGTCACGCTTGTTGTAAATACTCAAATAATTAATTTCATTTCGTGTGTGCATATGTTCGTGGCATTATTAATACGGAGGTGGTTATCATTTTGGACAATGAATATGGTAATGTTAAATCTTCCGTAGAGTGAGTGAAGTTACCTTTTCAAGTTTCACTGTCATTTACACGCTAAGTGCTGGTGCTTTAATATTCTAACTAAATTACTGTTGGTGGTAATTTCATTTCTTTTAAATAAAAATTGTTCAGTCTGGTGACATCAAAAATGTGTGATGACAAGATATCGACTTAGTCTTATTCAAACGTATGAAGAAAGGGTATGAATGGCTCTTATAAGACCATGCTGATCTGTGAAGGACAAATGTGATGCTATTCTGTGTTGTACTGCACTTTCTGCACTGAAGAGAAGCTTAGCTGATGATGCTTATTTATGGCAAGATATCAAGTTGGTCTTATTCAGACGTGGTTCACATAGAAATAGTAGAAATGGGCTTGAGGAGAGATGGGAAAGGCCGGTGCTCTCATGCTATCAGATACTACATTAAGACAAATCAATATCGCACAATGTTACATTATACAGAAATAGACACATGCATGAGTGACAAGTAAGCCCTAAGTGTGATACACGCCTCTATCCTGATTAAAGGTTTTTCAGCTGCAAAATGGCCCATACAGTAGCATTAACAGCGAATGTGGCAAATAGCCCGATACAACCAGCAAAAGAAGGAGCAAGCACTGAAACCAAATCATAAAGTGCAGGGGTGGAGTCGGTGCGAGGGTCGTACGGCCGCAATGTCAACAATCATTTGCTAACACGCTGGAAGAGGGATCCCATGTAAAGCCATCCCACTAGTATCACAGCCGGGAATTTCCGAACAAAGCGGGCCATGACGTCAAAGCATCCAGCAGCAAATGGCGTATTCTAGGCCCATCTGCTGTCTTTGGAAGTCAGTGACCGAATTTTTGGGCAGGACAAATGGGATATAATATGCAAAAAAGGTCGGAAATAACTGTAACAGTTACAGGAGGCACAGCGAGACCATTCATTAAATATGCCATAACAATGGAGTATACGGGCTTAAGCGATGTGGTTGATTGGGTGGTTGGTTTTTTGCCTGTTTGCAGTGACGGCTCAACATTATGTGCAACCTGTGCAGTGCAGCGTAAAATTTCTGCTGGAATATAAATTATAATTAATTTCCGAACATACAGAGACCAGGCTAGATCCAGATATCGCTATTGTCTTTTATTATTTGCATTTTTGTTGTCTCTCGGCCTTTATACCTTTACCTCAATGACCAGCATACATAATTCCCATTGATTTTTTTGCCACATTCTCCTCCTACATAAAACCATTGATGAAAAGTTTCACTAAACAACAAGTTTTTAAACAACAGATGGTGGCTGCCATTTTGCAAAGCTCCGAGTTCCAGTGTACGCAAAATACTTCGTTTTTCTAACTAACCTGTAGAAGCTCCGCACACTTCCTCCCCGCAGTTTACGCCCAGCAGCTAAAAACGTAGCCTTAGACTGTTACCGCACTGGTCTAACAATTTGTAGAAATTTAAAATAAAATTTGCACATGACCTAGTTTGAGACACGCGGCCTGTTAGGTCAGCATGGGCTCTCTAGCTCCCTCTCTCTATATATATTATTATAGATATATAATAAATATATATGTAAAAAAACATCCCTTTACCACTTTAATGTAATCACACCGCAGAAGCATTGTTCTACACAGCTAAACTGCTCTTCCAAGATAATAATTACCAGACACACAAAAATTCTTGTCGGCACGAATTAAAACGAATAAAAAATAGCAAGGAATAAAATACGTCCCTCCCATCATTCAAGTACCTGACCTAGGCATGAGAGCAGGCGAGCTCTTCGAGGAAATGAGAAAGAAAAAGAATGAATGGAAGAAAACGACACCAAGATTAACTTCCGTCCGGTCACACAAAAAGGCGAAATCGATAATCGCGAGCAGGAAACAATATTGTACCTTTCCCTGACTGTCTACAAGCCTCGCAAATAACAATAAAATTGCCAAAGTGGGTCGAATCGAATTCTGATTTGGCTATCCCACCCATAATCGTATTACTGCGTTCGTTACAAGACGTAGTCTGTCTGAAAGCTGTTGAGTAAGACAGCTTTCCTCATTGTCTCAAGCATATTACCTTTAATGGGACTACGGGAGCTAAAACGTTCTCACTGCTTATACGGTGTCTGCAGTCTGTCTGATAACCCTTACAAGTAGTTTAGCCGTTCTAAAATGTGACTGTTTCATCTCCTCTCTCTCTCTCTCTTTCTCTCTCTCTCTCTCTCTTTCTCTCTCTCTTTCTTTCTTTCTCTCTCTCTCTCTTTCTTTCTTTACTCATTCATCATCTCATTCACTCGTTAACTCCCTTCTTCCCTTCTTTACTGTCTTGCACGCTCGCTTGCTCCCTCCCTCCCTCACATATTTAATATGCATACAAATGCATTTTCACTTGCATACAAAGCTAATTCCTTAGCTCATTCAATTAATCATTTACTTCATTCCTTAATTCAACCATTCTCTTTTCTTTTGAGTTATGACCTCATTAAAAATGAAAGCCAAACGAAATTTTCTTGCTAAATCAAAAGTCATATTCGAGTAGTTGACCATGTGTTTTCACAGTCATGAGGTATCTTCACCTAATGATGCTTCGGAAAAGAAAAGCTTCATACTTTACTTATCTCAGGAGGAGAGTCGGGCTGCAATGCTACCATGTAATCAACCTATTAGAGCCATCACAGTGAGGTATGGTTTGTTGAAGCTAACGCTCTTAACCGAGGAGGAATTTCGAAAGTTTTAAATTTATCAGGCTTTAACAACTCAATAAGATTTCAAACTTCTCTAAGGGGAAACATGATAGAGAGTATCAACTAGGCTCTATCACTAAAGGAAAATCGGGTCATAATGAGTTCTTTAAAGACATGCCCTGGGTATAAAAGAAGATGATGGGACACTTCATCAATTTGACTTCAAGTGCACGCTTCATTCGGAGCACTAGATTTCCGAATGTCAGGAGATAATCACGTATAAAAAATCAAATACAGTTTAATGGGGCTTAAGAACAGGTCTTAATGACATGTAGTTGATTCTGGCTTTAGAATATAGTGAAATGGCAAAAATCAGTGTGGCGCATAGGTTAGAACTTTACTCTAATGCTGTCAGGCTAGTTGACGGAGTGAGATCTAGTTCAGATATTATACGCAATGCGATACGCAGGGATGATCCACGTTACAACGTGAAACATTCTGGCAGAGTAATAGCCTAGGTGGCAAAGAGTCTGTAGCGTAGTGTTACTAATTACCCCTGTTAAATACGTAGAAATACGAGGGCTACACTTTATAGATTAATTTTCTTTTCAAAATACTGCACCAATTTGCCATGTATACCATTGTCAAACGTCTGTTAGGATGAGTTGTAGAAAGATTACTGTAAAAGTGGTCTTGTTCAGGAGACTTGATTTTCGCCAAATGTCGGCAGTTAGCAAGGCACTAATTTTAGCGAGCTCAGCTCATGTGTGTATGAGTGCAGAAGCCAGATGTAATCCAGAGAGAATCAAATTTCCGCTCCTGTACGAATTATTTACTAATGGTAAGTCCTTTGGGATTTTTTAACTTCACTGTAAATCTTGCTCCGAACACGTGATTAAATAGCAGAGTATGGCAATATCAGAGTGCCCCCATTCGGTCAGAAATCCGCAGAGAGATGTCAGAAGATACTGGCCTTCCATTTGTCCACTGTGGAGTTACTTGACACATCCCAACCCCAAGGAGAGGCGAGCAATAAAACAGCGGCGACCACTCGTGTCAGCTGTTGCCAGTTTGGCTGTTAGGGACGAAATTGAGATAGGTTTGGTCTCTCCGAGCAATCAGCCGACTTGCCGCTGCGGCAGCGATGACGCAAGGCACACTATGCTGGAGCTATTTTTGGAAACGTCATTAAGCCATCATGACAGATAATTATTTTCATTAAAGTAACTTTTATGAAATCTCTGCCCTCACCCGCTGGGTGTGTGTCTAGTTCCAGACAGACATTGTTTCATTCTTAATGTCACAAGCTCGGAAAAGGATGCCGAAAATAGCTCGGGTCATACCATTGCCCGCTTGCAACTTCTAGACTGAAGCCAGTTTCCTCTTGAGCCTTTTTTCCCCCTTGCTAATGTACCATGAGAATGGCAATATTATATCCATCTTAGTCGAACAGTCGAACGTAATACGCATCGAGGTATGCTTGACCAGGTCTATTTCTAAGCCACTTCAATTGGCGACTGTTTGTTTTTGTGGGATTTTAATTTCCACTTTCAGAACAAACTTCGCTATGTTAGAGACGAGACAAGGATAGCCATCAGACAGGCGACAAAAGGATGCGCCAGTTTTTTGTTGTTTTTTTAAGCATCGCGAGCATTAATGAAGATGAAACTTGTCCCGTCAGGGCTATAAAAGGAGAGGAGGGGCATGATGGTACACTTCATTTATTTGAATCCAGTCGCATGTTCCACACCAAAGCACTACTAACTGCGAATTTCACGAGTAAAACATTTCGTACTGCATAGAAACTTTACAGATGGTTTCTCCCTCCGGAAGCTACGGTTAAGAAAACTGATACCAATACGTCTTGTACTTCAAATAGAAAGCAAATCCATCAGGGCAGAGGATCACATTGTGGCAGCATAGGTTAGAGCTTTACTTTTGTCACATTGTGGTCTGAGCTTCTTTTGTCACATTGTGGTCTAAGCTTTTTTGTCACATTGTGGTCTGAGCTTTTCTGTCACATTGTGGTCTGAGCTTTTTTGTCACATTGTGGTCTGAGCTTTTTTGTCACATTGTGGTCTAAGCTTTTTTGTCACATTGTGGTCTGAGCTTCTTTTGTCACATTGTGGTCTAAGCTTTTTTGTCACATTGTGGTCTGAGCTTTTTTGTCACATTGTGGTCTGAGCTTTTTTGTCACATTGTGGTCTGAGCTTTTGCCACACTGTGGTCTGAGCTTTCGTCCCATAAACCTTGGAAACTGAAATCTTGAAACCTTGCAACCTGGTGCTCTGGCCTGTTACACTATCTGTCTCTTTCTTTCTCTCCTTGGACATGTTACACTATCTGTCTCTCTCTCTTCCTCTCCTTGGACATGTTACACTATCTGTCTCTCTCTTTCTCTCCTTGGACATGTTACACTATCTGTCTCTCCCTTTCTCTCCTTGGACATGTTACACTATCTGTCTCTTTCTTTCTCTCCTTGGACATGTTACACTATCTGTCTCTCTCTTTCTCTCCTTGGACATGGTACACTATCTGCCTCTCTCTTTCTCTCCTTGGACATGTTACACTATCTGTCTCTCTCTTTCTCTCCTTGGACATGTTACGCCATCTGTCTCTCTCTTTCTCTCCTGGGACTATTTTTATCCAATTCACTTTTGCACTTTACTGTATTATGCAACATAGAAAAAATTATTCAGCGCAACAAAGTACAGTACGGCTAAACCACCCTGTTAAGAGTACTGATACAAACAACACTAGTATTTGAAATAGAAGTCAAACCCATCTAGGACGAGGGTAGGTCCACTGCCAATTGTAGGCGGGGCTTTACTTCTGACAGTAATGATCGGATAGCACAACTCTAACACCGTTGTCAGCTATTTCGCAGGGTCTTGTCTAAGGACCCGTCCTCCATCAAATCACCCAGAATTATTTGACAAACAGAATGAACCTAAACGGTGTCTGCGCAACATTTTGGGATGCAAGCCATGCGTGCGAAGGAAAAGAAAACAACAACGCTTTGATGTAGATCTACGAAGCATCAAAAGTACAGGCTTTACTGACAAAACATACCGTTGATCTATATCGAAAAGGGTCCGCAACTCTTAATGCCAGGAGGAACACATACGACCTCGATCTCCTGTACAGCTATTAGTAGTCTGTCAAGCTTATCATCTCTGTTATCGTTATACACTATCTTCAGACGAAATAGCATTTTATATGTTATTAAAGCTACTTAAAGAAAAAAAAAAAGAACAAGAGAATATTTCCTTGCACTGCCATATAGTGTTGTACATTTCAGCCATGATAATACATACTTAGTATACAACAGTACACATGCACCACATTCTCGTAAATCAAATCTATTACAACGCCATTGCAGCGCAGCGTCATGGTTTCCACTCCCTTCCCTGTAAAGAAATGGGAGTAAAGCGTCTTTTCCAAGAACACCACACTGTAAACTGCTCGCCTCGAGAGATAAACCCGGACAATCTTAAAACTTAATAATTTTCAGTTTGCGAGAAGTACTTGGTTAACGGCCATTCAGCTTCCTACGATACTGATTTACGTTGCTTTAAATAAATAACATTTTTGGCAAGATTTTTTTCTTTTCGAAATCAAGCTCTGTACAGTAGCTTTTTTTGCTTACCCCTTAAAAAAAACAACAACAACACGAAATGTTGAATTACGAAGTCGCCTTTTGGATCAATTAGGTTTACGCTTCTGTTCCAAACCCTCTAAACCCAATGTCAAACCAGAGAGAACAAAACAATTCTTGGAATAACACAGAAGTGTTCAGCCTGCGATATACACGGTTTCAGCAAAGAAACAAATGCGTTCATTCTAATGCATCATTACTTATTGATGAAGGCAGAATAATTGGATTCCATCCTCGACATACCGGCAACATGGCGAAAGAATGGTTTGTGCATTCCATTTAATGCTCTTTGTGGCCTTCAACAGAAAAAGCGATGGGAACTCATGGGACTTCCGTGTCCTCTACTCGGCCGTCCTATAAACAACAAGAGCTGAAAGCCACCGAAAATATGCACACGTATAATCGAATTGGTGGACATAACATTTGAAACTATCCAAAGAGCACATAAAATATCATTCTCTCTCTATGTGTCTCTGTCTGTTTCTGTCTCTCTGTGACTCTCTCTCTCTCTCTCTCTCTCTCTCTCTCTCTCTCTCTCTCTCTCTCTCTCTGTCCCTTTGTCTCTGCCTCTCTCTTATTCACTTCCTCTGTCTCTCGCACTGGAGCATTTTTCTTTCTGATCCTCCCTGTATAAATAAGATCAACACATAGGTGACACTGCTCTTTATCACACATCAAACTATAGCACCTCTGCCCGCCGGACACTTGCCGTAACTGACTCCCATTGTTGATGCAGGGACCTAGACGCGAGTAAGCTTTCATCCCACTGCTGGACAACACCAATTTTTAGGGAATTCCACGACGTTGGTAAAGATACTAGACTCTAGCAATGGGATCTCTTACCATCGTAACAATTACATAAGTCTGCATGTTGAACGCTACCTAGGGTGCATTCAGCACCGATGCACTGATGTTATTATTACGATGATAAGAGATCCCATCGTTAATGCGCAAGCTCTTAGGTATCTCAACGAATAAGAACTATGTGGTTGCCAGTATTATCACAAACTCTTCTACGCCGTCAGTGCTCTGTACTAGCTCATATAAGTAAACGGCCACTATCTATATCCACAGTTTCATGAGACTGTGACAAACATTATATGAAGAGACTGTTTCATATATTGGCTCTAAGAACAGTGCTACTTCTTGCCAATCTTGATGACGTAAGTCATTAACACAACAGATAGATAATGAAAGTGATAACACGTACCATGTTTACTGATTCTATGCACAACGTTCAACAATGATATAATGATATCACTTTAAACTCCACATGTGGAATATCGGTGCCGGAAAAACACGGTCATAAATGCTCCGTATCAATGTCCTGACGTACACTTTCCGGTGCACACACTCCATATAAAGATCTACAACACCACAGAAACACCGACTCATAAATTCTACTGTTCTAAACCTTTCCAACACGACGCCTCACAGCAAACAGATCCTGGATCTGTTATTTTAATGAGGTTGTAAAGCTATAATATAGCCAAAGGAACTGAAAAAAAACAACAACAACAACACAGGATTGAAACTGTGAAACAGTCCACACTTGTCCAACACTTACGCTGCGAATATTTTTCACACCGGTCGCCCGTATTGACTTATAACACCGTAAATCACACAGAAGAAGTTCGTAGAAACACGAAATCGTATGTAGCCATTTGATTGCCAGGCCATCAAGATCTCCATGACGTAATTATTGTTGCTTAAATATTTGAGCTTGCCCACGAATTCGGACGCTGTCATTGGAACCTGCCTAAACGTTGAAAAAAACAACAACACATAGTACAAATATACTTCAAAATATTACCAAAATTTTCATTTGACTTTAGTTATCGGATACGATGTTATACGTCAAAACAACGATATAATCTGGGAATAATTTAGAACAGACCGCTGCTTCTCTGTATGAAGAACAGGAGATACAATCACTTCTCTTTCCGCTCCACAAAGCGCCAACTAACTATTACCTGTTTGTATGAAGTAGCAAGACATGCGTGCAGAAACAGGCGAAAAGACACAGCCAAATTGTTCATTGCTAAATTTACCCCCCACCCCCCTTTCCCATGACGGGCATTCATGGATGCTTACTATGCATCTTTAAAAAAAAATTAAAACTATCTGCTGAACGTGGAAACCAAGAATATGGATACTTTATGTTTTCTCCGAGTTTCTCCTTAGCGACACATTGAAATCCTTGGTTTCTTGTTGTTTGTGGTTACCCAAGGAACCCACGCTCTTCATGTAAAGATGAGGAGGAGACATTCTTGATAACAAAAAAAGACACATACATTTCAGCTGCTTATCAGAAACGATTTGTGTCATTTAGTCTGTTAATGGAATATTCGTTGGTCCTTTTATGCACCGCATTTTGTATAGTAATTTAAAGGGTATGGGTAACCTACTGCCATATGGAGACCTCCAACAATGCCCACAATATAAAACCTGAAAGGGTTAATACATAACAAATGCTAGCCTCATACAAACCTTTCTGCATCACTCAAAAGTCAAAATACGCCATAAAACATTGTCCAAATGAAAATATAAACGTCACAAAAACAACTACACTGAACAGAGACGGACGTCCCTTTTCATTGCGTGCTTTGCAGTCAAAAATATCACAAAGGTAGAAATATCACTGCGAATATTCCATCATAACCAAACGACCTCAAAGCCACACGAACACACAAGTGCGAATGACCTAAGAACACATCCAGTTAAATAACACTACACTAGAATAATTTACCAGAGTCACAGTATTATCCGCAGTAGTTTTTACGCCTGGATGGTAAATTTGCATGCTCTGATGCGTCCTCTCGCACATTAATATAAAACTGCACGCATCAAGTGGTACACTAAAACAGCCCTTATATCAATGCCCTTCCAACTTCTCCCCAGCTTCTGTTGTTAGTTTAATTGTGTCATATTAGCTGACATGGCGAGCCGGAGAAAGCCGTACAAGAACTTCAGGAATGACGCGTCGTGTTTTTAATGTGTAATTGTTGGGCATCTTGAAAGGCTTTCCTCCGGCATTCAGCGGAAACGGAAACGGACATAATCAGCATAAAAAAAAAACTGAAAACAACACACTCGTGCTTCACCTGTCTGCATAAAACAAAATAATAATAATAATAATAATGACGATCTAAGAGAGGTTTGTTTAGATAGGGAATAAGTTAACCAAAATATTTTCTTAGCCAACAGACGCCTGGCTGCCTCTCAAAGAAATAAATAGTTTGGTTAAAAAAAAAAAAAAGTAAGGTCTAGATTTGCGTGCAGCAGAACGCAAAAAGAAATACGAATTCCCAGGATTCATCTGTCTGCCTATTGAGCTCAGCTTGTAAAATACAACTTTCTAAGCAGTAAAATACAACTTTCTAAATAGTCAAATACAACTTTCTATGTAATCAAATACATTTCTAACTTTCCTTACTTTCTATGTAGTCAAATACACAGTTGTAAGTAGTACAGTACAATTTTCTAAGTAGTCAAATACAACTTTCTAATTAGAAAAGTACAACCTTGTACGTGTTAAATTATGCGGTCTCGATCTACATATTATATGGCGTTTATTTCTCTTAATCCTACAAAAAGATGGTTGGTCACACTACTTTCTACAGCAGTACTTCCTTATAAGTCCGTGACGGTCCAGTCATGTTAAAGAGATAGGCCTTCTCTTAGTTCTTCAGTGCACTGACATGCACATTTTCTTTGTTAAGTTAAACAAACAATAATAAAATAACTACAATCCAGTGAAATGAAAAATTGCAGTCTTTATTTCTAATCTAATTTTTTTTATCATCCTCTTCGAATACTAATCCTAACTGTTCTGCCACAAGTCTAAGAATTTCAGCTGAAAAGCATTGCTTGAACAATGTTTCTTGTATTACCGGAAAAGTCGTTGCTTCTGTGATACCAGTCTTTAAAGCTGTATTTCATTGTGCGCTCCGTATCAACACCATAGACGGTAAGGAAATTCCCAACACGAACAAATCGCATTTCTACAAACCATTCACTTCATATCGTATTATTCTTTACCCTCGCCGTCGGCTCGCGAGACGGGCCTGTTTTGTTTTTCTTCGGTGCCAGAAAATGTCTCGTCGTTATTCATGGTAAAATAGCGTCAGGTCTATTAGACACAATGTAACCAGACCAGCGGTTTTCAACTTCTCTGTTCGAACTCTCCAGAAATGTGGAAGTTTGTGAAATATGCGACTGCGAAAGGACACTGGCTGTCCGAAGTGCTGAAGTAATTTCAGTAAAAAAAAAAGTAAAAATTCAAGTAATTTTACCAATATTATTTTAATTTATTTCACTTTCATGACATTGTAACGACAAACTTGACCAATTGCGAACTTACAGCATTTATCTCTCTTTTCATAAGGGCGAACGAACTACTCTAGCCAATGCTAGCCCGAATAGTGAACTATATCTTTCATCGGTAAGCAAAAAGCATCTACTAAAGACGAAATGTTATCAGACTTACTGCCTTTATCTGAAGGTGTTGTTGTGATTATTGTTATTATTGTTGTTGTTGTATAATATTGCCTGACATTGAAGGATTCCAAGTCGCTAAAGCATCAAATGAGTTGTTCAATTAATAGGGTGCAAGAAAATTAGCAGTTTCAAGCGAAAATCGTCCGTGCCATCACGTCAGCCCGTTTACCATACAACCTACATAAAATTAGGATGATAATATTATTATATATCACGTTATTCTGTAGGATATACAATTTATCATTATATGGAATATATTATTATGACATTTATGTATGTATATAATAAATATATATATATATACAGATATAGATTTAGATATTATATATATATATATGTTACTTTATATTATTATCTCACATACATATCATTATGATTAAAATGGAAAATATATGTAAAAGAAAGTGAGGCTCTCGAGTGAGGCTCAAGATTGTGACATCAGAAGGCCCCGAGGGAAACCAGAGCATGGAAACCCCTGTACGGGGCTAAAAGTATCGGGTAGTTTTTCTTTTTTATGTTACTATTATTTTTACGACGCCGTACTGACTTCACGACCGTAGGATCGGATAGTCTTTGTTTTATGGGTTTCCACTGGCATGGTCGCACTTACACACTCTGACACCTTTAGCGGTGATCGGCAAAGTTACAAATATTGTTTCTGCCATTACAGACTGAGCCTATGCCCCGTACTACAATTACAGGACGCAAATGTACCTGCGGCGGGGGGTTAAATGGGCGCTCAATAAGGACAAGGATAGAAGGGTACAGGGCAAAGCTCCTTCACCTCCATGTTGATACACGGGTGGCCAACAGAGCAAGAATGATACTGATTGATCGGTCGGTGGATCGATTGATTGATTTCGTATCTTCATCAAGGGAAAGATTATCGGTGCACAGCCTCGCTATACTTGCCCCAAACTCAAACTTATTTAAGGACGTATCCATGCTGAGAGTATAAGACAGTACCGTATACGACTTAAAGACAAATGAACCACCTAACCCGCCAACACAGATATTCTACATTAATAACTGTTTTACAGACACAAAGCTGTAAAACGGAAGATTATATTCTTAGATTCGGGGTCAAGAAATGGTGGGTTTGATTTCTACCCTAATCTCCCACGCAACTTACTGGTCCATTTAGAATCTTCTCTGCTTCTTTCACCAGTTTGAGAGCCAGCTGTAGCCGAACGTCCTTCCTATTACATGTCCTATGGACGTGTATGTCTTCTCCTCACTGTTGTAAGTACTGGATGGTTTGTTTCTCTTAAGAAATATACATTTGTTTTGCTAAGATATCAGATCCATTCATTCCATTATTATTTTTGGCCACACATTATGAGGCACACGCCTACAAAAACCCTGTATTCTGACATGTATCACATTTAAAACCATCATCATTAGCTTACGATTAAGTAAGTAGGTCAACTAATCAGAACTCGTGACAGAGTTGTCTGCTCCTCAGTCAGTTTCCGGTAACTATTTCTGCCTATATCTGGTGACAATAAGTGGCCTAGTCAGTACATCATTTCATTATCTCATGGCGACCCAGTACTGCCCACAATGACAACACCGGTCTAATTTCTGATGATGTTTACGAAGATTATACCTGATATTAAAGCAAGCCATAGGCAAGTCCAGTCTAGTCTGTCTGTCTGTCTGTCTGTCTGTCTGTCTGTCTGTCTGTCTGTCTGTCTGTGTGTGTTGTTATATCATTCACATTGTTTCATATACAGTTACCAAATTTCGTGAGTTGATATCCATACACTAAGCCATTATCAACACTCACTGAACCGATGCTCACCTCTTGTATTTGTGACTTTGATTGATGATAGATCTAAATCTAGCGTTCTACAATGATATCATTGTTAATGTGGCATGTCTTCCTTCCTTTGAGAATTTTATGAGCTAAGATAAGTGATCTTTTCTACGTTGGGTGGACATCTTACACATAAAAAAAACCAAAGTCTCATAACATCTCACATTCACAATAAATCTAGCTTTCCTTAACAGAAACTACGGCTATATTAAAGTGGTATCTCAAGGTGCAAATAATCACGATAAGATTGGATACACTCCCCTGTTGAGGCTATAAATCACATCAATTATTCGATTAAAGTCAGAAGCCAAGCGTGTCGTGATTGGCTCCAGCCGACCCCATGCAGACATGAGGCCAACACCCATTACGATCAAACCGAGTCAAACAATGCCACATTAATCATACACTTCTCCCCGTGACGCCATCGCGTGACAGCGCCGGGTAACATTGTGACGTCATTGGCATGGGTTCCGACCAGTTCACAATCCCCTTTTGTAAGGGGTAAAATAGAGTAGTGTGGGGGTGGGGAATGGGGTGGTGGAGTGGGGTCTATCGTTGAGTATAAGGTGAAGTAATCGGGGCGGAAAGAAAAAGAGCTACAGCATTGAAGAACGTCACTACCTTTAACATCATGAACTCGAAATCCTCATAT
>JAWQUT010000070.1:761763-773236 GCA_033807755.1 Ellobium chinense
ATATATATATATATGATGTTTCCCGTAGTATCCACCAGGGCGCAACGTTAGACATCATTTTGTATACCGCTCCTATGGCCCTATGCTCAATACATAAGTTAATCAATTAATTAACGTACTGCACTGATCACAGTCAACACTGCTAAGGTTTGGGAATTGCTCGTGGTTACGGGTAAGTATTATGCATTCTGTCACTGGCCCCTTTATTTCTATATTAAATTTCCCCAAAGTACACACACCACACGAACTTGAATTTTGAAGTCGCCAGAACTCCCGGTTCGTAAGGACCATCTGTACACCTCTAAAATGCAGCTGTTCTGCGATACGATCTAATGTTTGTCGGATCTGCGACCAGAGATTGTCTGGTCTAAGGCCTAAGGTCGACACTGTCGATGTCTTTTCAACAACCTTATCCTTTAAGCCTTAAGTATAATGACATTGACTTCATGTGGTTATACACCTATTCCTGTTGGTTGGTAACCCAATATCGTGTCGTTGGTGATCTCAATCAGACTTGGTATGGCCGTCTCAGCGGGGGTTGGTAAGTCTCGTTTTGTAGTCAGGATTATTTACTGCCCATGTTGTTACCATCTGACGTCAGTAAATTGACTTAGTGTCTGTCATTTAATTCGCCTCGCCTGGATTCGTCATTTCATCTGTAACTCTGTATGTCTCCATTAAAAAAAACAAAAAAGCTACCGGGCCCTCCCCGCACTTCGAACTAAGTGTCCATCTTCTCACATTAAAGCATCAACCACCTAGTTTTATCAAAAATCAACCAGTCAGTCTCTTGTGGTGGTAAACTGGTTACACTGAAGAAATAGAGGACACCCTAGGTTTACATTTCACATTATTGAAAGTTACTTTAACTACAATAAAAAATAATTTTGCTCGAGGCACGCAAGCAAACATTATTGCTTCAAGTTTTTTTTTAGTGATTACTTGCGTAGAGTTGCGTTTGTTCTAATACATAATGACGTGCACATTCATGTTATCTCCCTGTATCTCACCATTAAGGAAAAAGTCATGACTCGACTCCTTCTCTTAACAACTGAGACATGCACCATTGTAAATATTACAGGGGATTTGCATGCGTTCATTAACTGTGCCTTTGTTCAATGTGTCCCCGTTTACATATGTGGATAATAATTCCAGCAGAATGCCACATCAATTTAGCCAATTTCTGAAAAGCATTCACTTTACAGCAACCAGTTTTGATTTACATTAAAGAATGAATCAGCCCTTGTTAGATACAACCAACACTAATTGTTGTAAGGTAGAAAAAAAACAAAACAAACAAAACGCATGATGATGATGAACACTATTTAAATTGGGNGTCCGTCGGTCTAGACTGACCATGGGTTTTGTACCCTAGTCTAGTTGTTCTGATTGATCGTTTGAAACGGCGCCGCTTGTAACGGTAGAGACCAAAGCGGGAGTAGCAGTGCACACTTCAAAGTTAAAGTATATTTTACTGTACAATTCTAATAATTTGAAACTACTCCACAGTAGTAAGATCGATCGTTACACTTCTCTTGCGTGTCGCTATCACATTAAGATGTAAAGTTATGTTTGTAGGCTTACTGCAATGTATTATTTACGACTTGTCCCAGTGTTATCGACGGCAAAGACTACGAGGTGTGTTAAAAAACAAAACCCTTCAACATGACATGAGACCATCGAGGATATCATCAGGCAACCTTCAGTACAGTATTTACAACCCTTAAAACGTGGCGTTTAGACTTGATTCACTATGATTTTCGTATGGATGCAAAGTGCACTGTAATGTGGAGGTGGATTTTGAATGCGGTAATACGTGAAGACAGGAATAAGACTGGTGACTATTCTACACAATTTTCAGAGAAATTACTGGATAATATGTGATAAAACAAGGCATCAGTTTAAAAAACAATGAAAAAAGCTGTGTCCCCGCTCCGCCTCCTCTCCGGCAACACACACACACACACACACACACACACACACACACACACACACACACACACACACATACACACTCTCTCTCACACACACATACCCATACACACTCACACACACATACACATACACACATGCTAACGAAACAGCAAAGAAATAATATTAGTAACCCCTCGTAAGGTTACGAAGCGACACAATTATATACAGTCTACATATAAAACATATTAAAAGATCTTAAACACGACACTGCCAGTGAAAAGCTAAGGCCCAGATTGAGAAGCAGCCTTTTAACTTCTTTAATGGCTATAAACAGCTATGGCTACATGCTGCTGCATTCTACGTTTAGTCCCTCAATGTAGCTATGGATTCTGTTCAGTCTATCAATAATTATACTCTATTATTCGCCCTCGTACTGCGGTTGTGATCTGGGTTTCAGTTACACAAACTTATTAAAATAAACTTGTTAAACTTTTTTATGCGTGAGTTGAAACATCGTGGCCTGGAATTTATGCCAAAATAAAATGAAAACAAAACCAAAATAAACACAAAAAAAAATTAAATATGACACAATTCAGCGTCTGTTTAAACAAACTGATTATGGTAAATAATCCCAGCATTCAGTATTGTCGCTTTTCTTTATAACACAATAGTCACAATTCATAAATCCCAGAAATCTACCATTAAATTATAACCACAACATTTTGAGCGAAACGTCCTGAAAGAAGTAATGCATGACTGCAGCCGAAGATTTTAATGGCCATCCTTATCAGAGTTTGAGATCGAAGGTAGGCAGGGGAAAAAAAATAAAGAATGAAGGTATGGAGAAAAGAAACGAAGACAGTAAAAGCCAGATGCTTTCTTATGCTACAGGGCGGTTTAACGTAGTTATTAACAGCTCAAGCCACACAAAAATTAGAAACATTAACATCCCCTTTCATCTTTCACTATCATGGTTCGCTTATAGCTGCAGCTTAAAAAAGGAATCTCCATCTCACACGAAGACACAAACGAAACAAACCGTAACAAAAACATTGGCAAGTCAAAAATACACGGACAAAACAAAGTGGAACAAAAACATTGGCAAGTTAAAAATATGAACTCAGTTTCCATTTTTATAACCTATGGAGTTCATGAAATGACGATATGCCTTACTTTTATGAAAACCTTTTGCTCTATTTTCTGTATGGGTGGAGTGAAAGTCTGGCGTTGTTCTCAGACAATAGATATTTGCCGGCTACCAGACAGTCGAGTATGTATCTTTCAATTCAGTCGTTCAGAATAAAAGGGCAGAAGAAAATTACATAACCATTGCGGGACCACCCGACAGATAAGATACACTTTATTTGCCCATATAGACATTGTATCTTGTTTATAGCGCATGCATGTACTCAAAACATAAGTAATTTCTCTCTCTCTCTCTCTCTCTCTCTCTCTCTCTCTCTCCCAAACACACACACACACACACACACACACACACACACACACACACACACACACACACACACATGCACGCACACACATACAAATACCAGGCTACAGTATACACTGTATTAGCCACATGGGCCATTTGAGACATGGAGAACTTTAAGAACGTAATAAAGATTAATAGTCTTTTTTTCCATATTTCCTATAGGAATTAACCCCTTCATTACGTCCTAGTTTTGAAGCGTTGATGCTACCAAAGTACTAGGAGCTTATCAGCCGGTAGGTAGAAATCGTTCAGAATATAGGACGTATGGCTTTACGGGTAAATCCAATTCCACAAGAGAATGCTATGAGCTGTTTGTAACAAAAGATACGGACGTCCATAATACATGCCGTATGTAGCGAAGAAGTTAAATGACTAAGAGCCAGTGACCATACGCATAATTCATACGCTGGTTAACGTACTGCGTTAACTTCAGTGAACACTACTGTTTTAAGGAATTTCCCTTGGTTACAGCAATGCGTTAACTAACACAATTAAGGATTATGAACACGGCCACCACAGAGCACTTTAATGAGTACTGTACGTGTTGTTCCGTTAAGGATGTTCAAAATGACGAGCTAGGCAACGGACTCACATGTGATGGCCTTTCTCCTCTCACTATTTCTAATAAGTGATTTCTAATCTCTTATACTGATGTTCTTTCAAATAGCATTATTTACTCGTAAGAATCCGTGACCGTATGCATACTCCTTGCGTAAGTTAACGCAATGAGGTAACAATGGGAAATTCCCAAAACATCAGTGGTGTTCACCGTGGTTAACGCATTACTTTTATTAACGTACAGATTATGCATACGGCCACGGTCCACCTGGATCTACCTTTCCACCAACCAAAACAAGTTTGACGACGCCCCTGTTAACACCCACATACTTCACATTTGAAATCCACCTCGTGAGCCCATGTATCAGTCTATACTTAACTCATCACGGACTGCTTCACTTGCAGGAGGTTAACCTGAGGATAACGATAGGGGGTGCTCTGATTACAAGACGCGGTACACCGTTAAAGGTTTGAAGTAACGCACGAAGTGTTCTCTTACAAAACACGGTATACAAAAGGTAGACTAGCTACTTATAGAAATCTGATGTGAAATCATTTCACTATCTGCGAGTTTGAACGACAAATTAAAAAAAAGAGAAACATCATCGCGGTTGACATAATTATAGTCTATATTATAATCTTTTTGACTGTTTTAATCCTACAGTCAACATGGACGATATTTTTATAGTAGGCAGAAACGCACTGCTGCTCCAGATATGTTCACGAAATCTTAAGCAATCGGAAACATTATTTTAAAGATAAATTGTTGTAACAGGGTGTCTTTATAAAATGCCACTGTGAATAGTGGTAGGACGATAATATTTTACCTGGAGCATTTAAACAAGAAACGCTCTTAACTGGAATGTGTTAAAATGCAATACATTAGAGGGAAAGGAATAACTGTGATAAAGCCGTTTATTCAGACAAGCCTTACAGATCATTCACAACCTAAAGCCACCCTTTTTTCTTTTTTTTCTTTCTCTGTGTGTGTGGTTGTTTAGGAGGATACAAGCTGGACTCTTCATACTAAAGCAGATGAGGTGTTTTGTCAGACATACGTGCATATCTCTCACGTTGCGATAACCAGGAGGCGAACGGATACAAGGCACCGCGAAGTCTTTGCTGGCTGAACAGATGCATGGATGAGCAGGAGGGTACACTTAATTATGATAATACCGGACAGGAAGTAAACATTTCAGTTCTTTAAGGTCTACATTTAGTACATGGCCGTAAACACAGATTGACTCCCAGCTGGGAGCGCCAAAGACTTGTGCCTGAATGGAATTGCTCTGTGCCCTCTGACCCCATGCTTCCTCATAAACAAAAATGGTGAGTTTACGTGGGAGGGGTGGATTAACCATATCTGCCGTCTTATGACAAAAGGACACATATGCACTATGAGATAAAGTGCATTATGTGCCTTTTTCTCATAAGATGACAGATATGATTGATATGACAGATGGAGCAACAGCCTCAAGCCTCGCCCCCCTCCCCAAAACCTCTTAAAAATACCCACTGGGCCTACTCAAGGACCTATAATACGCATCCTATCATTTTCCCATCAAAGGGAGCCCCACAGCATTTGTCACCCCAGGGTCATACACTTTCCTAGTTATCAAGCGCTACGATAGATATGGCGAATATGTCACTTGGACTATTTGGTCCAAAAATAGCGCTTGGACGTATTATGAACATCTCGGAAGTAGCACATCTCTACAACTTATACATGTTCCCGCACGTCCGATTTAATACAGCTGCTTCTTTTAGGGACATGATAACTGGAATAACACGACCCAGTGATGACGTTAAAATCGTTAGTACCAGAATAGATTACAGTCGACCCTGCCTTAAAAGACTACAGAATACTGCATTTTTTTTTTTTCAAAATCGTGAAATCACTAGGTAGCTCCTTTCAATTCATACTTATTTTCCATTTACTTCTGTTTCTCATAGTCACTATTTAACTTCTTACAATCCAAACTTCTCTATTTATGCTGAAGTAACCTTCTCCATATTACCTGGCTCACCCTCAGGTAAGTACACAAGCTTTAGGACATCTTGAAGAGCCATATGGTGAACCACGTAACCAACTACATACACAGATCATCCCAGAATTCTCTAACAGAAGGTACGTTCATGGTATTTAACCATAAATAAAAATAATTATACGGTCTCAGATTATCAAAACCACGCCTCAGCCCCATCTACGTCATCCTTTACATCCTCCTTTTCTTGAAACCGCCCCAGTACGCAACATGTGCTCATATAATTTTTTGATCAAAATAGGAAAATAGAAACACAAAATTAATAACGCACACATGAGACTCAGCCTCTGAGTGAGTGTTTATAGCTTATGAATATATACAGGCAAATTGCTTAACCCCAACTCCTGGAGAACTAAGAAAAAAAAGTGATGAAATGGAATTGCAATTATCCAGTCACTTTCATATAGGAAACACGTTCACTGCACAGCATACATTTTTTTTCTGAAAACTATTGCAAGTTAATGAGAAGCAGCGGTTATTAACAAGATTGCAAATATGCGGAGTCTTCTGTACTAGAATATCTCTGAAAACATTCTTGGATGAAAATGCATTTCCATCCACTTGCCACTGATCAGATAAGGGATAATTATGTTCTCTAACACACAGGAGGATCTGGAAGAGGCGAAGGAGTGTATGCGCAACCCATAAGATAGGATCATCTATCCGGCTCAATAATCCTCATCTAATGCTGTAGCTCCCTTAAAAAGCAGGGACATAAAAATGAACTGTTGAGCTTTATGCCTTATCTAGATTCCTTTTCCTTAAAGTGGTCACGAGTGTAGATTTTTTTTTTCCTTGCTTCCTTCAGATGCAGGAAAATTAGTGTAAATAAAAGCCTCTCAGATAATCCTCAAAAGGTATGGCATTACAAGAATACGCATTTTAAAGACTGAACAGGCAGTACGAGTTTAACCACTGCAGTCCCTTCGTTTCCACCGCGAAACATCGAAAAGCGGAAATGACATCACAACCACTGTGTTATCAATATGGAAAAATGCGGACTTTCAGTTCATCTTCAACACAGTCACTCGGATCCAATGCAGGAATACTAGTATTTAAACCAGACGATATTCAGCGATCACCCATCGTGGAATGAGTCCGAATCTGATCCAAGGAAACGGCACTACTATGACCTCTTGCTTCTTGTCACTGGCAAGAGGTATACTACGAAGGCGGAAGTGTAGGGCTACATCGATTCTTGTAAAAGTCAACGTTAATTAGGCTCGGTCTCGCCCACAGGGCCTGTCTGCTGACTCACAACTCACGTGACTGAGAAACACAAATAGGTTTTTGCATATAAACAATGCATTATTGTCAATTTCCATTGTTCGCAGCGATCATGTGACTGACTGTGGGTTTACCCAGAAATGAGTGAGGTATGTCGCAGTGATTATGACGTCGAAGGCAAATTGAAGAATTTACCATAGACGACCTTTAAAAGGACAGGACAAATGCCGAATGTCTTTTTCTGGAGAAAAATAACCACGGAAATGTTGATATTTCGCAAACTATTATCAGCGAAACTTTACTTTGTATTCATACATATTATGTTCCTTCATGCCAAAACTCACGAGGTAACAAACCGTTGTTCACAGACTCTTGAAGGCACTCAGACTAATCAGGAAGCAGAAAGTAATGAATATACAAAACATATTGCTTCTTAGCGACCAGGTTTTCCTGCTCTCATGAAGTGGACAGACAGACAGACAGACAGACAGACAGACAGACAGACAGACAGACAGACAGACAGACAGATACAAGTAATTACACATAATCGCAGGTAAACCTTCAGGCAGACAGACTGATACAGATAGATCTGTGCAGACGCAATGATAGAAATGTCTAGCAAAAGTATTGGCGACGACAAAATATAGATTCACAGCTGAGAGGATTAGCTACATGATGTGGAAATTTAATGATTACATGTCCAACTAAAATCGATAAACGTCACCTCAGGTTGTATTGTAACTGCCTTTCCAATTACAATCGTGAAATTTTACGCGTTTCGTTATTTAAGCATGTCTGTTCTTCACAGTCTCTCTGCGACCTCCCCCCNNAAACTCACACATCCTACTCTAACATCCTTCATTCCACCCCCTCAAAAAACAAAAATATACCTCCAACCTCCAAATCTCTTCCTCCTCTTCTTCCTCCTCCTCCTCAACCACTTCATCTATGTCTGTCTTCCTTTCCATGCACCTACACCCAAATCTCATAACGGTACATAAACAATCAACTAGGTAATAACTTAACAAGCTTCGTCCTCGGTAACACTTACTGTTTGCTTACTTCCTTCAACACAAGACTGATGACTAGAGAGGAAATTAATGAAAAACACATGCCAGGAGCCTGGCTAAACCTTGCCACGGTGTCAGTTACCAATGTACCCGACTGTTATTATGTGTTAACGTCACAGTTATAGTGCAACACCTACGTTAATCAAGAAAACGCGTTGACACTTTTGCCTTGACATTCCAATTTTTTTTCCTGGACGAACGACTGTTATCAGTGCCAGACATTCCAATTTTCTGGCTTAAGAATAAACATCCCCTGCTCAGCCGTGCCTCGTACAATGTGTACAAACAACATTTTGGTTTTATTTTCTTGTTTGGTGACACAGTCACTTTTGAATCTGAAAGTGGTCGAATGTTTCTTTGAATTACTTTTAAATAATGCTTGCATTTTGCCAAACTGAACACAAACATACATACATGGCTGCTACGCTGAAGGTTTAGGCCAAACAGCGTGATCTGAAATTATTTGAACAAAGAAAGGAGTAGATAATTAACACCATACTGAATAATAGCAGGGTCCCAGTTCCCGAAGAAAAAGCGAACATATAGTTTAATGCCTTTAGAAATACACCATTGTTCACAAAGAGTCGCCATGTCTTTGTTTACCGCAAATTTCCAGTTATACCAAACACCATTGTCTTTGATCGTAGATTCGATTCTATTTTTCTGTCATTTTGAAACATCCCTGTTGCCGTCTATCCTCTCTATATCATAGTTTTGTTGTTTTTTTTAACTCCTAAAGATTATGATACCAGCAATCATTGAATTCCTCGATGTCATTGGAAAGGAATAAGACAAGAGACATGGTGGCAGTACAGCGCAACTAACACTCATATAACAAAGTCATGTGATTCCGGAAATGACGCAGACATGGGCAAGGAATTTTTAGTTACACAATGCGGTGTATTACTAGCCCAGGGTCAGTAGTAAACAACTGTCATTTGGTAGTCATTGCCCTCATGAATACGTATTGTCGTGGAGGGGTAAATTAGTCTTAAAAGCACAACGCCGAAGATTAACCACGGCACAGACTAGATAGTACATCCACAATGAAGACTAATCACATGCAGTGCGGACGCACCGCATTCTGAAGACGGGAGCCATTAAGTAGTACAAGTAACACGCAGTTTCCAACACATGGAACTAATTCCGGCAACAGAGAACAGGAATGCCAGCCAGTTCTGAAGACATGCCTTACATGGCAGCGGTATGTTCGGATTATGAAGACAGGGAGCATTTTGGTGCTTATGAGTTGCCGCTTCTGACTGCAACTTTAATTCTTAAGGCGATCAACTAATTAACTACTCTTCCCTTGCAGAGTATAGTGGTGCGCACAGTTCTTTTCCCAGTATAGTATATTATACAAAAGTGCGCACCAATTGGATGAAAAATAGATCGCCTTAAGGTATGAAGATGCCAATAGCACCTGGCATAAAAATATGCAATTTTAAATAGTTCCTATAAAATCAGAATATTGGCCATGGGGAGGCGGGGAAGGGGTTGGATTTTAATTTCAAAGGCTTAGATAGGTGCAAATATATGTGTAGACTCAGAATAGGTGAGGTTTAGTCATTCAAGTATAAAATTTGTGATTGTTGCTAGGTGGGTAAGGTTACCCTGTTTACTGAGTGAAAAGGCCTAAAATATTAGGGTGTCTGCTTCACTGCCTAAGTTCTCAAAATCTAACTGGTTCGGGTGCATTTTTCTTTGTGTCAAAATTTGGAGGAAGAGCTAAACTACATATTTCGAAAGTTTTTTGAAACAGCACCCCAGGATTAGTTAATGAGAGGTGTAAAACCTAATCTAGCCAACAGTGAAAAATACATTGGCATCTTCATACCTTAAGAGATCTCTTATGCAAACCAAACAGCGATAACATTAGATTCAGATATAGGGTTTGGACAACAAAAAACATTAACATCGTTGTTAAGATGGTAGAGAAAAAAACGGAAAAGAAGATAATAAAGTCATACGAGGAGGAGGAGGAAGAGAAAGAGAAGGAGGAGGAGGAGAGGTACAATGATAATTAATGAAAGAACAACAAGGAAAGGGCTACACATGTAAAAGAAGAAGAACAGCAAATTATCTGAAGCCGCCTTTAACGAAGGTTTAATTTTTCAGCAATGCACTGTGGTCTTTAGCCCATAGAGTGCTGCCTAAATTACATAATATTTTCAATTTTTGAAGAAAACATGCCAGTCAAACTCCATCAACGAAAGTCTCTTCTATTCCACATGGCTGCACAGAATGAACTGTGTTGCCACCTTAAAGAAACACTATATCGATTTTAGCACAGGTGGGCAATACGTTATCCTTGTAGAATTACTGTCGAACTGGATAAGAATGTATTTATTACCTTCCTGAAACAATGTTGCAATTTTCACCGCATCCTAACCGAGAAGATATCAACAAACGTGAAGAAAGATTACTACAAATGAGAGAGGCATAGTTACTCCTGGCTTACGTCAGAACTTGTGTGATGAGAATAATATGCTTGCCAATTTCCCCACTTTCGGTTGTTGTTTTTTTTTCGTTACTTTTCCACCCAACACGCGTATTTTAGCTGTCAGCGCGTCTCGGGTCTCACTGAAAGCTATTCGTTGTGCGAAAGAATTGCCGTGCACATTTCCATGGCACTATGACAAAACGAGTTATCCGCCATTGCCTTCCACAGTGCTGTCGTCAATATGACAAGGAGATCCGGATACTCTTCTCAGTTTTGTTTATCCGAAATAAAACTCGGCGTCCGTTACTCGATCTCAATGCACTATTCATTTCTTATCCTCACTGTGTCATAACGTCAAAGCTGTTACTGCAAAGTGAATGGTGGTGCCGGACTAACAGTTCTGGATATTACGCGCTTTGTCTTTTTGCATCAAAGTGCCTGAACAAGTGGCATTGTTTTTCCTTAAATTCATTGTTTACGACACTTGTTTTCCAACCGGAGGTGCGGAACGGCTTTCTTTTTTTGTTTGTCATGCTTAGGTGGGCATGTCAGAAGGTGGTGAGAAATTGCTGTGAATGTGGGTCAATACTTTTTAAAGGGGTGGAGCTTGGGTGGAGAACTACTGCAGAAGGCAAGAGAGAGAGAGAGAGAGAGAGAGAGAGCGAAGTTAGGAAGGCGAAATAAATCGAAGAGTAGATGAAAGGCTGATTGAATACACCCCTTG
>JAWQUT010000070.1:776292-786868 GCA_033807755.1 Ellobium chinense
GGGGGGGGGCTGTTAACATGGGGTCATAGCAACAGGATGGTGATTGTGAAGCTTTACTTAAAAAAGAGGGGGCGTGAGGATACTGAGATCAGGCGAGAGTTCAGAAGAGAGAGAGAAAGAGAGAGAGAGAGAGAGAAAGTGAGACAGGGCTCTATGGCCAGAATGAGTTACAGGCTGCCTTAAACAGAAAAATGAGAGAACAAGCGTTCGGTGATCAGAGGGAATACTGGCTTGGGGGGATGGGGTTGAAGAGAAAGAGGCAAGAGAGAGAGAGAGAGAGAGAGAGAGAGAGAGGAAGGAAGGGGGAGGTGATAGAAGGGAGAGAGAGGAAGGGAGGAAGGGATGGAGGAAGGAAGGAAGGGAGGAAGACATGGATTTGTGACGAGAAAGAGCCACAAATTGCCTTAAACATAAGAGGAAAAAACCCTAGGTAATCGCAGAGAGGGAATATAAATGATCCGGAGGGGAGGGGAGGCAGAAGAGAGAGAGAGAGAGAGAGAGAGAGAGAGAGAGAAAGAGAGAGAGAGAGAGAGAAAAGGAAAGGCTCCTGTAGTACCGAGGCGGTGTACTTTACTCACGCCTCCATTAGGATAATTGAACACATAATGTACTCACGCCAAAGAATGGGAGATGCGCTGTAACCCATAGCATGGTTTCTTCGACCTATTTTAGTCAGCACGTGCTTTTCTCACGATTATACTAGGGAAAAGTCTGTAAGCACTACCAAAATTGGTCCAGAAATGTGGGAATTAGCAAGTAATCTCATCATGAAACCTTTACTGAATAAAACAGACGACCACAGGTCACGCGGTCATAGTGACAACTTAATAGAGATCTTTTACTTTCTAATCTATTACTGACAATTGTGGTAGAGATAGGGCTTCACATATTGATTTCCTGGTGTTACGCCAATGTCGCTCTTTATAGAAAAGTTGTGAAAATCATATCTGATAGTAATACTATTTCCTAAAGTGCAATATGATCACAACAGAAGGAGATGCCATATAGACATGCCTATAATATATCTCTTCTGTAACGGTCCGTAGATATCCCAACTTGAAAACAGCAGCTCTTAAATGAGAAAGCCTCGCTCTTCTCTCTTTTGATTACGAGCCTAAAAATACTGTACATTTAAAACTCACGATGTGTGGTCCTACGTAGCCTCCTTCATTCCTAATCTATATATACAAAAAAAATTACAAGCTCCGATTTGTGACATTGAAAATACCGTGGCGAAGCCACAGAGTGCAGTTAAGAATTCACAAAAGACACGTTGTTAATTAATTGTAGTTGTACCTTTTGGGTATTTGGCGAGTGAACGGATGACGGTTTAGAAGAAATTTAAAGAAAGCAACAATAACTTGAAACGATCTCTCCCATGAGGTGACATTTGAAAGTCATAGCTGCGTGATTCCAGGTAGCCTTCGCCAGTAGTCTCGTTAGCCTATCCGACTGACCACGGTCTCTCATTGATTGGCCAGACGCAGGGCACGTGGACGGGCACATAGTATAGACTAGTTTTCATAATAAACTAATTTGTCCTCAGGTGCAGAGTTAGAGTCCATGGATCCTGGGGGCTAGGGACCGGAGGAAATCAAGTCTTGAGTTTGTAGGTACGACCTTCGGGTCGGACGCTTTACACTGTTCACTGGATGGGCATTACTCCCATTTCCCCATTCGACTAGGGTGTGTATTATTGGCTGGCTATGGAGTTAGTGGGGACCAGGGCACTGCAGTGCGAAAACTAAAATGATTTAAATATAAATTTGATGTCTGATAATGTAGTAGTACTTTCATTTACATCAGTTACTGTGGTAGGCCTACATATCATCAGACTGAAGGGCATTCTAAAATAAATTTATTTCAGGTGGAATCAAGGTGGCCTTTATCTTTTATTCCTAAAATTTCAGTCGGTCCTTAAAATTGCGGATTAGTTACGACTACATCAATGACGGCCATATATACTCTTGAGGGTACTTCGCCACGAAATGGTGAAAACCCCTGTTAAGATAAAGAATACTGATGACAGCCTCATATTTCACCTTGAGGATTTAATCCCCACAACACAGGAAAAGAAAACACATCAACAGAAAATTTAGACCCATCAAGTCGTAAAGTCGATCACAATCTCTTAGCCCACTGATAAATTCTCCCAAATTTAACTCCGATACGACGCAGCTTTGACGTCATCCAGCGCAAAAACAGATGCATTTTTATTTACCCACAGACGTTTCAATGTGTGCTAGAAAAATACGCATAGCGAATAATGGCAGAATGAAGAAATTTGTACTTGCAGAATCCATGTTATTTCTTCTCTAAATTTATAGTTTCATATATTATTATTTCTACAGTTGGTTGTTGGTTTTGCAGATGTTGTGATGAAGTCGGTCTCGTTGTCACTGATTAGTATGACGTAAATCATGTTGTTGGTGGTGTTATTGTTGCTGCTATTGTTGAGGATGTTGCTGTTGTGCTTGTCAGTGCTTTTGGCGAAGCTGATTTCCCAGTAGTAAGAGTTGTCCTTGTTGATTAAGTGAGATTGTTATAAAATAGGTTAAGATGACTCACCAGGGGAAAAATCCACGCATTCATCCCGAGTATATTATTTTGGTTTAAGGATTAGGATCATGTTAAGAGTAGGGTTTGGGCAAGGGAAAAGAAAGCAATCTTGCAGGAGCCCTTACACATTATTCAAGAAGTCTGTTAGGATTGTTTTCGTACATTTTCTTTCCTCTGACACTGCCTGTATAATATCCAACTCAGCACACCCTGGGAGAATCCCAACATTTTGTCCTTCAATGATGCTCACATAAAGGAAGCACGAATTTGCACAAGATATCTGTGACTAAGTTACAGATATGAGAAAGCCAGACGGAGCTTATTATTTTTTTTTCACGAAGTAGTAAACAGAAAGGAACTCATGTAGAGAAAGAGAAGACAAAACAGTATCCATTAATTACAAACAGGAAGTCAATGTACCCGCGCCGACATTCAACCCGTAACCGGATATGACGGAATCAGTGTCTGTCAGGGCATGCGCGGCTTCAATGGCAACCGGACCCGCAGACCTTCCGTACAAGTCCAGAAAACACTATGGCATCACATTCTCAGAAGTTTCGGATCACATTTCAGTGACCAGACAGCGCTGGTCTTCCTCTTTGTGTTTGTGATCACGACACGTCGGTCAAATAGCACTACATTTACACCACCATCAGGCGCCAGTCGTGATCAGTTTTGATGTATGCGAAACTATACTCCCTGGATAAGTTTAGAATGCTGAACATATTTTTAGTCCGAGGCCATAAAGGCTCGTTCAACAAAAGAACAATACTTGCAAAATTTTCTATCAAGCAAATGTAGTTTTCAGCTTAATATGGATCATAATAAGCCGCATATAACATGAAATGTTTTCATGAATGCTTTTTTATGGCGACGGGAACCACAGCTAATGCCTACGTGGAAAGAAAACATAATTATCTCACCGGATGCAACAACAACAACAACAACAACAACAACAACAACAAACCGACAACAACAACAACAAAAAACAACAACAACAATAAAGGTAGGCTTTCCTCCCATTACTTATAATGAGAACACACGCAGCACTGTATATTTGTTTATATTTGTTTATATATATATGAAAGGAACCTGTATCGAAAGATCCGGTTTAAAAACTCCAAAGCTTACGATGTGATCCAAGAAACTGAAGCAAAACAACAGCAACAAAATTAAAGACAAACAGCAAAAACAAAGAGACCATTCAAGCTATATTCTGTTCAGGCCGATTAAATTCCGGATATATAGTCTATATTTAAATGTGATATCTCACACAACTTCATAAGCACAAAGCAACACAGTATGTTCCAGGTAACCATATAACCAAAACAGATCGAGACAATGCTAATACTGACTCCTGTTGTTTCTGATAATGATACGAAGCATTACGTTACCCTCTTACAACAGGAGTGTCGTGAAAACGGTATTATGATATTGTCAGGAAATCAGGGCACGATCGGATCGCTGTGAAGTCCTGTTCCAATAATTCTTCCACTTTTCGATTTATGCCTGGAGTTGGACAAAGTCCTTGTAATAGATCCTAATCAACTCCATACCACCAACTGTAAATTGACATTTAAACTAGATTTATTGACTGAACCATTTATACAACCGACCTAACCTGAACTGTCATTCGAGGTTTGAAATAACACACAGTTTCCAAGAATACAGTTGCCATCGCCACTTGACGTCAGTAGGGCCAGTTTATAATCTCGAGTCTGTCTGGTGTTTTAGGTTGTGAGTAATATTAAAGTAGCCGAGGTGTTCCGGCGCTGCCCAGGAAAGGTAGAGATGGCGTGAGACCATGCCACATCTACACGCATCATTTACACTACTCTTCTTGTATCAAAATTATTGTGATTAGACCTGTTGAAGACTCTTTCCTCAACAGGCCAACTTGGCAACTTGGGGTTGCAATATTATGCACTACTTAAATGGAAATCTGGCAACCACCTCTTGCTGTTGCTGTCATATGAGTGCATACTCCTATGTCCTAAATTTAGTTTCAAAAATGCCGTCCCTAAAAAGAGATCATCTTGAATCAGTGATTTAAGTCTCAGTGATCCTTCCTCGTTAATTGTGGATGATTTACCTAGTTTGAGAATTCTATGTTAAGGGGTGTAAATTTGTCTACCGGACAAAAAAATTCAGCCACAGATTTTCAGTGTAATTGATCAAGCGTGAAGGTCTTTGGACCAGGCTGGCAGCGGGTAAGTTTTGCGAGTCCGTGAGGTCCTATTGTAAACTTTCTTAATCCGTGTAACGCAGTAAAAGCATAGAACCGCATACTAAACATATTAAACTGAAAAGGGGGGAAAAGAAGCAAACAAGCCTACGCCAAGAAAATTGATAGTTCCTGGGATTCCTGTGGAGAGCTCTTTCTCCCCCAAAATACGACGGGTTTTAAATAGATCGCGATTTTGTCTAATTAACCTAACTTGCATCACAGTCTCGGAGCGTACACAAAGCGATGCTGCCTTTTCACCTGGTAGGGGAGGAGGTTTTGCTAACTATGTTACGGTTAATTTTGCTGAGAGCAGGACCTGTAATACCGGAGTCTACGGCAGGAGGTTGTAAATTGAGGGGCTAGGGATAACAAGGTTTATATGCTTGCTTGAGTGATTGTTCGGTTTGCACTTGGCTGCTTGATTGATTGGCTGGTTGGATGCATGATGCATGGGTAGGTGCATTGGTAACTGTTTGTGTGGTGTGTCAGGTTTGAATAAACTGTCCTGCTTCTGTAACATGTAAGGAATACTATGAGCATCCTTCCATTATATTCCGTTCCCATCTTCGTCTACATCTGAACATTCCTCTTTCGCCCGTACAACAAAAGAAAAATATGTTGAAGTAAGAGAAATAAAACACTATGTGACGTACGTAGTGGAAGAAAGACAGTACAGTTACGTTGTCAATTAAATACCTGAGATCAAAAGTGAACACACCCATCGAGGTAAGTTTCAGATGTTGGGCCATTCGCCTATCATTTATTTTTAATAGTGTTTTGAATGTGGCAGCTTGCTCTGAGTACTCATGAGCATGGGATTAATTGAATTAGGACGTAAACTTTCCCAACGTAACAACAGTCTCAAAATATCAAAGTTAATGCATGACTCCTTTTGCTTTTCAGATATCCATTTATAACCATGGGCACAACAGCTACATTGTCCCTCAAGAGTTAACCTACCATTGAACCTTTTTTCACTATTATTACCACACAGGCTCGGAATTCATACCACCTGCGTGTTCAGCTTTCTTACGGCTTTTGTAACCAAGCATACATTCAAAGTACTGAGCGTCCACTTGAGTAGCTGACGTCACCACCACCACCGCTACCAAGCTACTGCAATGTTATTTTAATGAGGCCGCAGAATAAACATCATGTACACTCAAAAAGCTTCTGGTAGCTGCCATGAGACCATTAGAGCCAAAACGTTGATTCGTTTCAGTTTGCATTTCTACTCGTCGCCACCTCCCCCTTCTTTGTTTCTTTTTCGCGTTCACTCTAACTGAATTGCCTCCCCCGTTTTCTTCTACCTCCTCCTCCCTTCCCTGCTGTTTGACCATTAGGACTGAGGAAGAAAAGTGATCGCAGACTAAACATCTTCAGAGAGTCACATACTCTCTCCGTCAAAACATGCGGTCTCAACGGTTTACACTCAACCTTCCGGAAACATGGAAAATATTAAATCATGCAGTAATGCGGAGAGTGTATTAACGATCTATTTAATGCTCTGCTCACTGAACTATGTTCTGATTAGGTTAAAATATCCGATATAGTGGACTGAGTTCATTTACGTGGAGCTGACCCTTTGGTAGGGCTGGTGGATACCAAATTGGTGTTCAAAATTTTCTCTTTAGTTCAGCATTGTAAAACAAAGCAAAAGCGGTCATGGATTACAACAGTTGAAGATGCATTGTCTCACAGTAAGGGACACGACCCCTCACCCCCCCCCCCTTTCCGGATAGTAAAACTAGTGAAGAGGTTTCGAAAGGGAAAAGAAGTGCCAGAAAAATCCAAACTGTGTCCACTCATGCTCCGCTTTGAGACGACTCGTCACATTTGAGCTTTCTCAAGTACATGTATGTGAGAGGAAACCAGAAGTAAAAAACCTCAGCTGGGCAATAGTTTTGCATATGCATACACGCCACTCAATTACACTGTCATTACTCCAGCAATTTATGCATTCATTATGCATTCCTGACACAGCCAAGAGCTATTCATCTTTATGAAGTGATCATTCCCCGTATGACCGCAATCAAGAGAATGAAAATTTATGGCCGGAGCCGATTTACGGATGGCCTTGATGTGCGGAGACTCTAGAGCACAAGAGAGGTTTTAAAAGGGAATCAGCGTAACACGTAATCGCAGAGGACGCTGGCACGTTCTTGGTCTTACTGCACAACTTCACTGAGTTGGCTCACTAGTGCTTTCAATGTCTCTACGTTATGACAAGAATGGCTCACAGTTTTCATTATGTACGCCGGCGTTTTGAATTATGCTCTGTCTCAGTGGCGAAGAAGGAGGCTACAAAATGACAAAAAGAATGATAATTATAATGAACAGTGGAATGTTGCACCGTTAGTTCAAATATCCTTAAAATGCAACTTTCACTACGGCTTCACGGTGGCAAAGAGAATGCGATGCAAGGTGCAGGTTCAAATCCCTCCCGAGAGGGAAAAAGTCAACAGAAGGACGCTTGGGAGTCATGACTAAGTGTGGCTCAGCCTTTTAAAAGTCAAAGGGCTGAAACATGTCTTAGACGAGGTATCTTCCTCTGAAGATCTTCTGTAGTCTCGCTCTCCGAATGAGAACGCTTCTTTATTATATCATGACCTCGAACTTCATGTATTCAACAAACATAAATCATAAGAATCAATTCCTCGTAATACTCAGGGCCTCAGATCTCACAGTTTTTATGTTCAGATTTACTCATGTTCTGGAACACTAGATCTACAGTATATGAACTACAAGTTACAATTTAATGAAGCCTTACTAAATAACATTAATATAGCCGTAATCGTGCTGACACGCCGTAAAACACATTCTTCATTATTATTATTATTATTATTGAGGCTGTATGAGTGACTGTTCAGTCGATCAGCTGATTAGCTGATCAAATACGGTACGATCTTAACACAGGGCTGGCTAGGCTGGGGAACATGTCTTTCATTTCTCTCACTACATCCTGACGTAATCTCCTCTTGCAGGCCCATCTCAGATAACACCAAGTTAATCTCTCACACAGGTAAGCACCAAAAAAAAAGCGAAATGGAAATTATTCTATTTAATGACGCTACATAAACAATTCAGGTCGTAACTGTCAGTCTATGTTATCATTGTGGTTGTATTCTCGGTTTTCAAGGACGAGTTGGAAACAAGTTCTACTTTCATCTCCAGTTTTAGCATCCTCATGATTTTAATGATTTGAAGGATTATTGTGCTGCCTTTTTGACGTTTCCTGCCATCTGCAATTTCTGTTAGTTGAGAGCTTGCGCTTTAACGATGGGATCTCTCATCGTAAAAATTACACAAGCGCATCGGTGCTGTATGCACTCTTAGTATCCGCCATCATGAAGAGCTCATACATTTCTTACGATGGCAAGAGATCCCATCGTTAATGAACAAGCTATCATTTCTGACGTATTCCTATCCCGTTTCAAAGCGTAGATTTGAGATACGGTAACAGGCGAAGTTATAGTCTAGGCCATTCTCAGTTTCATAAGACAACCATTAAACTGAGGAAACATTAAGGATCCGTTCTAACTTCAGAACCCTTCTCAGATAAAACCACAAAAAGAAATTCAAGTAGACATCTTATCCACGGCCAGCCTAAGATAATTCATTCGGACCTCAAGACGCTTCATCTCAGTGCACTGGGTACAATAGATAAATACAACAAACACGTTTTCCATATTAATTATTTCAGTCATATTCCAAAAAGTTGGCAAACTAGTGTGAGCAGTCGGGAAGTTTGTTAGGGTCACGGGTGAACACTAGGTTCGATCCCCGGCAGGGACAGAAATTTTCTAGAGTAGGTTTTTTCGGCCATTCTTCTCAAAATTTGGTAATTTGGTAAAATCCCTGGTGACACACTTCCTTAAAATAATATGTAACATCTGAAAAATTATCAGACTAAGCTCACCTTCCTCCCCCTCATTGAGAGAGAACGAATATAATACTACTATATATGCCTTTCCACCCGGTTACACTAAGAAAGCTGAAATGAGACCTCCAAAAAGACTGATTTTCTTTCTGACATTAACAGTTCTGGCCGTTTTATGACAAAAGGAAGAAAGCGCCATCGGGAAAGTTTTGAGAAAATCGCAAAAATGTTTTTCAAACTTTAAGGACTCGCCTTTATAATAGTTTATAATTAACACTGGCGCTTAGTGTCTTTTAAGGTTCCCTAACTTCGGTATTTATTGAGATATCGTGATGGGACCCAGATAGAAATGTGCGTCATCATCTGGGGATTCCAAAACTATAAATAACTCAATTTGACCTACTTTGGCGCTTTCGTCATTCTGTCATAAACCGACAGAGTTATGCACCCAAAAAACCTGAGATCGTCAGGAAACAAAACTAATGCCATACATCGTATCGGAGGCAATAGTTATAATAGCAGTAACAGCCAGAACATTAATCGCTGCTCTGTTATTGGTTTTCTGTTATTCCTGCAGTCACACAGAGGTGAAAACAGAGAAAGTCCAGAGGTTTTGTTTTTTTTAAATTGGTCCGTGTGTCTGTCTGTCTATCTGTTTGTCTGGCTGGCTGTTTGTTTGTCTGTTTTGGTGTGTAAGATGTGTGTGCTGCACTGCGCATGTTAAGTTGCAGAATGCAAATATTCATGTTACGTACTGTACATTATAACAAACTTGTAAATTGTGGTGTGAATGGGCAGCCGATCTACTTTGAGCATAAACTAAAACTAATAAACTTAAATAAATCAACTGCCATTACCACTTCATTCGTCTTGATGTGTAAGTAACGTTGTATTCAACAAGCACGAATTTATTATTATTTAGACCTCGATAATATGTACACATCATTAATAAACGTGTGTTTTTGTCTTTCTTTCGCAAAGACATGATTGTTATCGAAGTTTGATTGTTATTCCTCATGAAAATGATATCCCCTTAGGTTACCAAGCTCGTTTATGAATCTCAGTGCTTTCACACCAACAGGCATGTTTCAGTACGTTCTGCCTATATTTGGGCGGTTATGTCAAGCTATCTTAAAAACAATTCAACATATTGCTTAGATACCTTGCAGACCTATAAATAACACTATTATCCTGTTCGTGTACTAGACTGAACTGCAAAAAATAAGAAATCGCATTTCTCTCTAGCAATTTAACCCTCTACATTTTTGTCCGGATTTTTTGGTGATTGATGAGCAAGAAAATCCAAAACAACACATCTATGTTTATTTATGGAACGGAATGATTCTATAATCTTCTTACAGAGCAAACATTATGCCTGGTTAGTTTCAAAGTGACAGTTACAGCAGTTGTTTTATTCTAATACGACTCTGTGCTACACTGACTTTATGGTAACACAACTCGTTATCATGCACCAAAACTTGTATTGTTGGGCTTTGTGACTCTCGTACAAGTTTTAGAAAGAAATCTTGGAAATGGACAGCTTGCGCATTACCGATGGGATCTCTTACCATCGTAAAATTTACAATAGTCATCGGTGTTGAATCCACGCTTAGCAGTATCCAATTTGCGGAGTATTGTAATTTTTACGATCATAAGAGATCCCATCGTTAATGCGCAAGTTTTCTATTGTAAGAAACATAAATTTACAGCTGACCCAATAGGTAGAAAACAGCCTTGTGTTTTGGCTGTAATGTATACTCATATGTGTTTGAACTAATAATGTTGTTGTGTGGTGTTGTGTGGCGTGGCGTGGCATGGTGCTGTGTTGTGTTGTGTTGTGTTGTATTGTGGTGTGGTGTGGTGTGGTGTGGTGTGGTGTGGTGTGCTGTGGTGTGCTGTGGTGTGCTGTG
>JAWQUT010000070.1:787186-828131 GCA_033807755.1 Ellobium chinense
GAGGTTAGGGATTCAAATTTAACATGCTTACTAGAACGTTATTGTCATTCAGATGCAAAAATGCATTATTTCCGTTTCCATTTCATTTCTCTGGTGTTTCTCTGGCTCTGGACACGGTATCCTACTTTGCATTCAGTAATGATAAGTTTCTCTAGGATCAACATTTTCATTGTCATCATGACTGCTATTGAGACTTTAATTCACGATAAAATGTGTTTCCGAGTATTTCACTTAAGGTAAGGAACATATAAAAAAGTGACAAGAAAAATGCCTTTTGTACATTCTGTATGTATTCATAGTCTGTTCTTTCCCATTGTTATATTGTGTGCAGTTAAACACAGATCTTACAAGAGACTTAATTGAGAGTGTGCGCATTAACGATGGGATCTCTTCCCGTCGTAAGAATTACATTGGTGCATTGGTGCTGAATGCGTCCTTAATTGTGTCCAGTATGCAAAGTTAATGTAATAAAAAAATCTTCTAATGGTAAGAGATCCCATCGTTAACGCGCAAGTTGTCAAATAATTCGCATAAAATGACACATGTCATGAGATGGGATAACAGCAGATTCCTACAGAGAGTAATGAAATGTAAGACACAAGGAAGAGGAAAAGAGTCGGACCACAAAATACGTGGGAAGCCTCAATCGCGAAAAATCTGAATCAAAAATTCGTGGACAGATCCAGAACGCGGCAAGACAAGTGAAAGAATGTTGCATTCTGAGATAGATGTGTCCTGGACACATGAAGATCTACGATCTAAATAAGGTAGTCTACTTGCCTACTTATTTAAAAACAGTTCATTTCGGTGCTAGCTATTGCATTTATTAACCCTTTAAGAGCCATTGAGTCACTTATGGAACATAAGCTTGGAGTTTCCTTAATAATAACAACAACAATAATAATAATAACACATTGCATTTATTTAGCGCTCATCCCTGTACAAATAGGCTCTGAGCACTTTACATAGAGCCGTAAATAAAATTACATAGTATTCAAGCCCACAGACCCAAGCATATTACACTCTGTACACATACTAATGGGTTTCGCGGACTGAGAAGTTTCTTAAAAATACTTAGATCACTTAACATGTTCTTTGATATGCTATAAAACATAACTTCTCAAAAACACAGCACAAAACAAGAAATATATTCTTAGATTGATTTATCAAAATTCTGTAATATCCTCAATACATGTGACGCAAAATTTTCTGGATTTCTCCTCGTAGATTGTGGAGAGTTAAAATAATATTATAGTGCAGTTTTTACGTTATTCCAGCGTGCACATCCCGCTGTGCTGCATAAGTTTCTGAGATAGCTTGAAACTGTGGCAGAATGGTGAAAAGTAATTATCTAACTGCAAAAATAGCGACACGAACAGAAAACATCCGGCTTGGTGCGGAGGTGAAAATAGTTTTTGGCAGAGGGTGAGTCTGTTAATTGGTACGGGAGTTCGAGAGCAGAGACCTGCAAAATTGAGAAAAGTTGATTAAAGTAAGCAATCCCCAGGTACAAAAATTAAACAGAAATAGTAATGATGATGGCAGGTAGCACGCCTACTTGTTTGAAATGTGGGCACATGTTTCCACTGCGGGCGGAGCGGAGAACGGCACAAGTAAAAGTTGAACGGCTTGCGTGAAACAGGCATAGGCTGAGATTTTAGAGATTTTACACTAGCTCTAGTAAATTGATTTTTTCTGGTGATCTACTGAAGGAAATGCACAAAAAAAAAAATCCACAAAAAAAGTGGGAAGAGCTGGAGAATAGTTGCGAGTGCAAAAAAAAAAAAAATAATAAAAAAATAGTGATGTTTTTTGGCATGTCGATCTATTTTATAGGCAAATGATCATATTAAATACTGATGTCCATATCACCCACCCCCCCCTCCCCTACCCCCAATGTAACAATCAACTCACTAAATCATAGCTTGAACTTGCCTAATAATTAGCCTAAATACAAAATTTCTTTTATTTCACACTTCTGTTGCAGCAATTGTAATAAACATTTAATAACATTTGTAAAGTCTTACACGGTTTCAGAGAGGTTAAAAAAAAAGAATCTAGAGAATTCTTGGTAAATCTTGATTTAGAAGCTGGTGAATTGATGTTAAAAAAAAAATAAATCAGAGTATCAGCTCTAGGGCGTGATGCGGGGGTGGCTGGATGGAGGTGAAAAGGGCTGAGATAAGAGGCAGGAAAGAAAACAAGCTGAAAGAGAAATTAAGAGATTAAGCTGGCCTGTGTTTTCTTCATATTGGCCGCTACACAGCTGTCGTTCATATCAATCAGTTTGAGGCAGATAAGCGCAGATATTCCTTGCACATGTTTACATGTTGACAGTCAGCTTAGACCCCATCAGGTTGGGTTGGGCGTTACTGGTGATCTCAGGACTCCGTTTGGAGATAATCGTAGGAATAAAAGCAATTACTTAACTCGCATATCTTTTTATCTCTTAATCTTACTTGGTACCCCTCTCCCCACCATCTTAACCTCTCCTCCCTGCAAAATGTGCGTGTCAACTTCCAGCACTTGTTATTCAGTGAGTTCAGCTGCTCATTCTAAAGAGGCAATCCCGTCTGCCGTGCGAAAGATGGATCATAAAATTATTCCAGTGGGAAGAATTCATTTGGAAAAGCGATTCTCTCACACACTCCCTCCTGCAAACTCAGCTACCAAAGTAAGACGAATGCGATACAAGGGATTCGAATACAGCCAAAAATTCAGGAATGTAATTGGGCTGTATCTTGATTGTATGAATGGCACTAGAAATAGTTCTAGGAAATGGGCAATTACTTCTCTATCGTCGACGTATGTTCTGTGTACCTGGGCTAATAAAGTTATTGTTATTGTTGTTGTTACTGTTATGGTCGACCCATATTACGTTGTAGACATCCATCATATTGCGTCACGTAATTTGCAGAGCTTCACAACCTGATCCAAACGGATGACCAATCTATTATTTCTGAATTTGTGAGGTCTTCGATTTCATGAATAAAAGCTCTGAGACAGGGGATAAGGTACCAAGATATAAAACCAATAGCATGCTGAGTTTCCAGCGCATGATGTTAGCGATCTTGAGTTCGTGCTGCAAAACTACAAAGACCAAGTACTAATGGTCCGCCGGTAGCTGACAAAGCAAAGATCAGTTTAAGTGTTGCTAGTAGCAATGACCTCCATAGAGGTAGTTGAACAAATCCACTGAATGAGGGCGCGCTGTTATACACATATTTTATTTATCTAAAAGCATCCGCCAAAGTTGTAAATTTCATTGTAAATATTCCTCGGCTCAGTTACTGGACACATAAAGGCAACATACCTCTCTGAACCAAAAAAATAAAAAAACAAAAAAAACAAAACATTCCTGCTGCAAGCTATTGAATCAAGTGACCGAAATCAAAATATTGATTGCAGTGGTACGTGTCTACAAAATACTCAAAATTTAGCCACTCACAGATATTAGAGATATAGAATCCAGATACACCCAATCTTGGCAACCAAACACAGCAACATCATAAAAACAAGGCGACCAGATGTACCAAATTTCGACAAATCAATACTCAGCAAACATGCAGTGCAACTAGAGCACGCACATACCACCGTTGCTTACTTTCTCCGTTTCTTTGTCGCGCAAACACTGGGTTTGCGGTAGAGTGGAAAGATCACCTAGGATCCAGACATGAAGACCGTCCATAGTAAACATCAAAGTCCCAGGAGACATTCTGGCCACTTCAAGCGGTATTATGAAGCAAACAGACCACTCATCAAGTAGGAAGCGTTAATGCGAGTAATTTAGATCTCATGCTGTTTATGTGAACGTGAGCAGAGACATAGGCAGTCATCGCCACAGGGCAGGGACGTAGTATGATATTGAAGTCGGCAGGCCTGGAGATGGCTTGAGATTACAATGACCCCTGCCAATCGCTCATCGGGTCAAAACCTGAGAGGAGTTTATTTCGCTACTCGCTGTAACATTTTAATGACCGTAATACTGTCTATACACCTGGTTGTCAAAATTGTCTGAATTCTTTAGCCAGGAAAATGTATTTTGTCTTACGAAATTCATTCACTATTTCCATTAAATAAGGATTTTTGCCAATGATTTACAAAGTATACGATTTTCTGTGCCTTACCATATATAAAGAGACTGAAAAACACTCCCTCCTTTCTAGTCATCTCAAAGATACGCTATGGTCCGTAACAGTCATCGTGTAAGTATGAGAACTGCTTTTGCTTACTGTATGCTGGTGTCTTCATTCTGATGGTTTACTCACAGGACACAGCACTAGACATAGTTGGATATTTATTATTACTACAGCAAAACCTCGATGTAAAGTATGATTTTGGTGCATGAAAAAGCATACTTATCATTGAAGTATATTTAACGTCGAGGTCCTAAATATTGAAATGATGGAAGGATAGCCAATCCGTACACGTGAAGTTCATACTTCATAACATACAAGGTATACTTATAAAATGAATGATTAATATTAAGGCTTCATTGTATTTTAACTGACTGAAATTAACTTCATAGATGTGGAGAGCATTTTCTTCTTGAGCACGGCATGATAAGACAGATTTCCATCCGCTCTCACAAACCTTCAGATTTTTTTCGTCAACATTTCCAATGCTGAAATTCGCATTACCAACTCTCTACGTCCGGTGAGGATGAGTAACATTAAACTTCAACGAGGGTCCAACGTTGTGAACTCGTGAAGTTTACAGATTCTGATTTGGCTGATCCCAGCCCGGAGCTCCCACAAGAAACACCCATACATTCTTCGGCTGAAACGATAAGAATTCTTTCACTCCGTATTTCGCCACAGTTATCGGAGCCTAATTCAGGGGCGTAGCGTCAGTGGAAATAGAATGAGTGGGTGATATTTGAGAGCTTGCACATAACGATGGGATCTCTTCCCATCGTAAGAACTGCATTAACTTTTCATGTCGAACGCTACAATGGATGCATTCAGCACCGATGCAGTTAATGTAATTCTTTGACGGTAAGAGATCCCATCGTTAAAGTGCAAGCTCTCAATTATCTAAAACTCATTCATATGGTGCAGGTCAGCTAATGGATATGAGCAACGTGAAAGATTTCAAAAATTCTATTATAGACTATGTATTAAAAAACCTTGGCTAGTGCTTTGGAAGATACAACATAATTATTTTCCGACATATTCAATTTGTCCCAGCCAAACTCCGCCCTTGCCAAAACAAGATCTCTAAGGCTTATCAAACGGATACAAGGGTTACGGTATATATCTGAAAAGAAGAAAAAAAAAACAGAGCAAAACGTGATGTTATGGCTGGGAACGTATACCATGATGAGAGTAGTGTAGCTTTGGCTTTATTTCACATCTTCTAGGGCATGGTGGCCCTATTTGGAGAAAAGAGCAGTGCTAAAACAGATGCCAACTCTTTTGCTAAAACAAACGTCAAGTCCTTTGCTAAAGAAGACGCCAACTCTTTTACTGAGGCAAACACCAACTCCTTTGCTAAAGAAGACGCCAACTCATTTACTGAGGCAAACACCAACTCCTTTGCTAAAGAAGACGTCAACTCAATTACTAAGGCAGACACCAACTCCTTTGCTACAGTAGACACCAATTCTATTACTAGGGCAAACGCCAACTCCGTTGTCTAAGTTGACGCCAACTCTTTTACTAAGGCAAACGCCAACTCCTTTGCTAAAGTAGACGCCAACTTTTTTGCCCGTCACGCCAGACATTTAACCCGACGGTGTCCGCGGTTGTTGTCTGATATTAATTTCACCCACCACACTATTGAACGCGATGGAGCGACAGATCTGGGTTCATCCAGAGGAGGGGATTTAAATGTAAACATGATTTCACACTAAAGTCTCAATTTGGACGCAGGCGCCGGAGTTCTCTCGGACTGACACAGGCAGGCGGGTTTGCTTGTCTTGGCCGCCGATCGAACATCAACCATTGAGTTTGGACAAAAGAGAAAAAGATTTTAAAAAATGCCAGTTCGGCGTGGACTTTTTGAAGACTTCTGCAAACATGCCATATTTATACATACTGGTGCATTAAGGTATCACAGTTGGTTCCGCCTAACTGCAAATTTCTTTTATTTTAGAGAGTTCTGTACTTGCTACAAAAAAACAAAAACAAAAACAACCACAAAAACAACCCACTCTTGCAACTTTTCCCACGATTCCGTGAAGTATTACTTACGCGAGTCATCTGTCGTATTTATCAACTTCCCATGATTATTAAACGGAGTTTACGAATGGCCGTAAAATGATGTTGCGTAACTAAGCTTTATTTAAGTGACCTCGATTTACAAAAAAGAAGGGGCCTTGATCGGTAAGTAGACGTTGTCAAACACTTCAGCTATTTATGCATTTGAAAGAATTTATCCTGTTTGGAGTAAATGCTTACTCGCCATGGAATCGAGTATCCAACAGAGATTGTTTTGAAATCCGTTGTTTGACATTTCTTGTCTTTTCGTTCTTTAGCAAACCTTAACAATAAACACAGGCAAAAAAAAATAAAAACATGGAGGAATTCGGTTTTGATTCAGAAATTCGGGCAAGAATCTAGAATACAATATAGCAATTAACAAGAAAAGCAATAGCAGAGAAGAAAAATCGGCAACGGAAACTCAGAATCGCCTTAGGGCCAGCTCAGCAGATAACGTGAAAAATAACAATTTCCTGATACTTTACAATCCTTAGAAATCCGATCTAAAAGTCAAAACCCATTTAAGAATTCTGTCCTCTATTAACAGATACACACAGGTACATGCCCTACTGAGTCTCACCTACGAGCACTAAGGAAGTCCTGTTACAGCCGAGCCCTGTTATAGCCGGGATATCAAGGAAAGAGAGAGTCAGTTGCATTCATGGAGTCAGTTATGCCCCGCGTAAACGTTCATTAGCTGTGTCTTCCACCAACCCGGGTGGTGATCATACAACTGAAGGACAATTTCGACAGGTACTCACATCATATAAGAGAGATTAATAATATGTTTTTACTTAAATCAAGGTCTTTAGCTTAAATTACCGTATTCGTTGCGAGACAGCGTGTGAGAAATTAAGAAAAAAAAAACACGCCACCTGCGTATGCGTATTAAGATTTATAAATACGACTGTAAAAAAAAAACACCATAGAGAAAAATATAATCTCTCTCCAGCGCTGGATCAAAAGTTTGTAGGGTTGAAACACAATACCTGGCAACTTGCTATCCCTCGTCATCCTTAGCTTATATACTGAACCTGCGTCATAACAGCCATTCCAACAGAAATTTAATCCCAGTTTTAATCATGTCATCGGCATTATTTTCCCATAATGCAGGCGAAACTGCTTACCCGCAACTCCTCGGGCACATAGAAAAAGTCGTTATTAACAAGAGCTGGGGTTATTATTGGATACAACAGATACACTCAGAGAGCAAGGCAACAAAGGATAATCAGAGGGAGATATCTCCGTCAAGCAAATGTTTCGGCCCATTGACTTCCTGACACTCTAAAAAGGCTGGGCCATGCTTGGAACATGACTCCAAAAACTATCGTATGATGTCACTTCAACAATGCCGAGATTAAGCAAAATTTGCGAATACGCGGATAGCGATTAAGTGGCCAGAATTATAACTGCATGCGCTCCACTGGACATGCGAATGTCAGCTTGCAAAAGCTCTTTTAACCACTGCATGCGTCGTTAACCCTGATAAATAATTATCTTATTGTGCCAAAAATTATCATGTTAAAAGATCTACACATGCATGCTTAAAGACGTCATTCGCAGCACACATTCTGATGCATGCTTGGACTATTCTAACTACATGCATTAAACATATTCTATTCATAACTACTCTCGAACACGCCTATTAAAAACATCATTATTGCAGTTGGGTTAGATTAGTTCTACTGTGGGGTTTAGCAAAGACAGTTAGTTCTACTGTGGGGTTTAGCAAAGACAAGTTACAGTGTCCTATTTAATAGTTCAATAGTTCAATGATCAATAAGAGGCCATAGGCCTCCGATGACCTAGAACAGTGACTGAATCATAACTGTCAAACAACAAGTGACAGGTAACATGAAACAATAATTTGTGACAGTTGAACATACGTGGACATCACATCAAAGAGCCTGTGGCTGTATGCATAATCCTTACGTTCGTTAACGCAATGTGGTAACCACGGGAAACTCCCAAAACATTAGTAGTGTTCACTGTAGTTAACGCAGTGCGTTAATTAACGTATGGATTATGCATACGACCACTGCACTTGTCCAAACATTTGTATGAGTAAAGACTTTAACTAATCTATGTTGCCTCTTCACTCTGTTTCAAGACGACGTCTTCATGACTTCTAAAAGCCTCTTTTAAAAATATAGCAAAGTTCTGCATTACTGCTTCACTTCTGCCATTCAGAACAAACGTGTTTGAGTGCACTTACGTCTACGCTATCCAATACATTATAATAGTATTATTATCTCGCATATAAATTGATAGGACTCCCATTTATAGTAACGTCCGAACACTTTGTTAAGCACAATCTTAACTAGATCTGACCCATATAAATTTATTATTCATCAAAGCAACTGCCATTTTATCAAGTTAACCATGTGACCTCTGAGTAATCAAAGTTAGTCGCATCCAAAATGAGCATAAAATTCAACCATATCCGGCTATGACATTTAAGTCCTTCTTCACTTATATCTTGGAAACTACTCATCATATTTTTTCCGGCATTTTAAACCAGAAAGAAATTACCATACAGCAGGCCAAAATTGACTGCATTGCACTGCCCCTCACGCGGATGAATTCGCCCGAATCACATTCAAACAAATGTACTGGAGAGCTTAAAAACATTAAAAGGACATTAAAACAATAATACAAGGACTCAAACTTCATGCAAATGACGAGACATTACAACGGAAGCTACATGAATGTACCGTCTACTTGATTATCAGTTAAAAGCCCAAACAACAGTTTTAAGCATAGCGTCAAATGAATAATATTTGAACGCTTGCGCATTAACAATAGGATCTCCTACCTTTGTAAGAATTACATTAGTGTATCGCTGCATCTGCGTTAAACATGCAGAGTTAATGTACTGTAATTCTTACGATGTTAAGAAGTTCCATCGCTAAGGCGCAAGTTCTCAATAGTCCTTTAACTCTCATAAAACTCCTTGAATCCATCAAATTCTTATCCACCATTGCAACACACGTCAGGATACACATGTCATAACATGACATTATGCGCTACACACACACGTTTTAATGCATCCTTGATTATATTATTATCCCAGTTAGAGCCCAGTTCTTATATCGTTTTGAAGAAAACGCACCGCGATATCATTCATGAAACTTCACCTGGCTACGCAATTTAATGAACAAGGAATAGAGAGATCCCACAACACAAATGAGCCAAGATCATCACAGTATAAAGGGGAACTAAATTACCCTTTGAGAAGACCGTGTTGACAATGCGACTCCGCCCCAGCCTGTCGACAAATTTAGATCACTTGCGCTCTCATGTCTCTTATTGAGAATGTCTAAATTTGTAGGTAGACACTTGACATTTTTAGAGTATTCCTAAAATAAAACTGCGCCGATCGTGACATTTTCCGCGGAATAAAACATGAGCAAGCGCACGGCGGGAACGACATAATTACACGGGTAGGGCATTATATAGTTTGCTATGGTAAGGTTGCTTGTTCCTGTCCTCCTGTCCTAGATTCAAATCTATAAACATCAATTCATAAACACCGGCATACGAGTTGAGAATGTCAGATCACAGAGAAATGGAGATGAAAGGAGGGGAGAGAGAGAGAGAGAGAGAGAGAGGGGAAATTCTGTTTAAATACCTAGTGCATTTACTCATAGATCATCTAAAATATCCTTACACTGTTTAGCACCTCTTTGCACGTGGATTATTCTTACCTTTCTCTTAGTGCAGTTTGAAGGTCTTTTATATAATAATTATATACATGGTAATCTCATTTCTTTCTGACATCCCTAGGACACAGCACTGTTAGTGATATTTGTATTGATCATTATTTCCTATTATGTGTTTATACTTTCATAGTTTCACAGATGTGTACTTTACAGGATTTTTACTAATCTATAGAAACTTCACAGTGGGATAAAATAATGAGACTTTGTTTTACAGATGCTCAGTGGATGTAGGTCATTGATTTCACAATGTTTATTCATGCCTTGTTTTTTAGGCGAGCGAAATTGGTAGAACAGTACAAAGACAGATATATATTTTCATGCGAACGTTTGGTTCTTGTAGCGTTTTCATTTCCGATGCTTCTTGATACATAAAGGCGATTCACTAGCTGATATCAATATCTCCAACGTTCTATTGTTGGAATCAGCAGAGTCAACAGTAGGTCTATACCATGCCCTATCCCATTCAAAGAATGGGCATAATATGGTCTTGTGCTAGAATAATCGTGAAAGACATAGTGTAGGAAGGCAAGACAAGACAAATGACATTCAGAGGGAAGCAATCCAATAGGCATGACATAGAAAAAAAGTTTAACAAGTTTATTGTTATGAATTTAGACCACAGCTGTGGTACATGGGTGAACAATACATTATTCAACGGGACAGCACGTGAACATTTAATGCATTACGACTACTAACTTCACACCATTAACTATTCACAGTGAATATCAATATGGGAGGTCATTAAAATGACACTGGAATTAATGTTATGGTTATACCATTAACGAGACGTGGATCCCTGTTAGACTGCTGACAAATGGGCTCCGATAAGATACAACGAAAAATATTCAGGTAGAAGCCTGCCCCCACAGGGACTCGAACCCAAAACCCTTCGCAAAAAGAGACAAAAGGTCTACCTCCCGGCCATCCTCCCGGCGCCATAATGGTGTAGTCACCATAGAAAACCATACAGAGTCAACGCGTACTATCTACATCTTAACATGAGCCACAGCTTTAGATCGCGTCTAATAAAAGTATAGCAGCCACAGATTCGCGCATAAAGTCATGGAGTGAGCAGTTAACGTGAAACTCCTCATCCTCACATGTGCGGCCAGTGACCTCTGCGCCAGTTGGTTATCGCGGCCGAATATTTCTGACCGGCTGTTTCGGGAGTGAAAAGCTTGTGAAGAGAGATAGTCTACTTTATGGTAACATTGCTTTTGAGTATCTCAGTTCAGTTATTTAAGCGTTACTCGAGTACCAATAAATGTTTGAAATAATAACAGAGCGCATAAAAAGTCAATTCGATGTCATCATCCTCTTCGTCTTCAGCCCGGCCGCCTCTTCCACCTCCATCTCACGTTCTTTCATTTCTTTTAATTGCTTTGGATAACTCCACCTTTGCGTCTCGCGACAACAAGGTTTATCTTTGCCAGAACTGTTTCCGAGAAACTTGGGTGTTTTTCTTTGAAAGTAGTTATTTGCTACACCAAACTTTTTGTCTAATTTCAATTACTGCGTCAGTGACGTTCGCAGTTTCGCCAAAATATTTTGTCGGGAGATGATTATTGAAATGTAGATCACCAGGACATTACGAGTTATTTCGGCCGGAAAACCTAGATAAGCCATTCTGTCGTCAAACGTTACATCTGATGTTGCAACATCTTTTCCAGCTCAGCCAAAATGACAGGAGGCCAATTGCCTATTTCGTTCCGGAGTTAAATAAACAAATACCGACGAATCCACGGTCCACCTTCTTGATTTTTTCTTCTTGTTCGCCCATCTTCCTCCTGCCTCTCCTCCTCCGACTTTGCACTTTTACTGAAATACGTTGTTAAACTACTATTCACGCAGTTCAAATCAGATTTAGATTTTTCCTTCATTGATTTGTACTGTGTGGTCGGTCTGCCATGAAAGGCGGTATTTCCATCTTTTTCTTCCTCTTATCTTGTTTTTCTGTCTCCGAGACGGGCTTAAAAGTACAGGTTATACAACCAAGTCAAGTGTCAAGGCAGGAAGAAGAAGGTGTGAAATAGGCTAGACGCCCACCAATAAATGAAACTAGTGCAATACCCAAACAGATCAGAGTACGGAAGGGAAAGCACATAACTTCATAAGAGTACATGAATGGTAACATTTAGTATTTAGCGAGCTTCTATTTTCAAGTTCAGATCTCTACCCAACCGTTTTAGCAGCGTTGGGCATGCTCTTAATAGCACAGCATTTCCGGGTGTTTTTATCAAATTGCACGCTACAAAACTAGATGTGAATTTAACATCTGATTCTGGTTTGTAACGTGCACTATGGGGCGTAACATCAGGAACTGCCTACTGCGCATGCCTATCTCTGCCATAACGGTCCGTAAGTGACCAAAATCTGAAAATAAAATGTTACAGTAGTCTTTATAATGGGATCAGTAGTGGCCGATTGTCTAGTGTGATGTTGCTGCAAATGATGATCACGAACATAGGATGAACAACAAGAACCACAGGAGAAACCACAACGACTCCTCCGACAAATTGGTTCTCCATCTTTGAGAGTCCATTACACCAACGGGACTGCAAGGCGAAACCCACACTGAGACTGGCGGTTGGGCGATTCAGTTGCTTGTCCATAATTAACGTAGCTCACTTTAACCTCCCTCACCCATTCCTTCGAGAAAACAACGAAAAAAATTCCAAACACAAACCAAAGATATCGCAGCACAAAAATAAAATACACCATCATGAATCCATATCTAAGTCTTATCCCTGAGAATATCATGTCAGTCATTAAGACATTGTAAAGTCCTTTAAAGATACAACTATTGACTTTTTTCCCCCCCATTCTTGTAGAAGTCACGATACTGTTGAACAGATGGCGTGCACCAACCTAATTATAATTGCCATAAAATCAACTGTGGTAATACAACGAAAACCCTGGCTGGGTTATCCATAATTAAAGTCCAATTTCAGCCTGAGCATTATGAAGACAGCACAGGTCGGTTAAACTGAAATTATGGAAACCGGATAGATATAATGATTCGTATATCTATACGAATCATTATAACAAATTATAACACTCCTTGTAGATGCCAGTTATGTAAAGTGAGTTGGTGTTGGAAATGTCATGTCATTTTCTCTGAGCTGCACTGTTTATATAAGTGTTAACAGAGGATGGCTCCGTGTCTTGACTCGGCTTCTAGACTAGCACTAGTGACAAAATAAACGTTACAGAGAGCAAACATATTATCAATATTGTTCATATACACAATCAAACATACAAGGCCCAATTATTCATTCAACTTTTTTTATTCCAACTGTATTGTAGATTGCAGGTCAGTTTGTACATTGTTTCTTAATCATGGCCATACAGCTGAATGAGAAGATCTTTCGCTTGAAAGAAATGTTAGACATTTGTATTATTCAATTAACCCTCTAAGACCAGGAGTAATTTACAGTTACAAGAAGTTATTATTTTTCTGTGTAATGAGTACACTGGATTCAATGACTACACTATTAAACAAAACATGCGATATAATTATGTTCATCTTTTGTTATGTGGTGAAAAATGATGGTAGGCTGGTTCTTAAATCTTTGAACAAACCAAACGCTGCAAACTTATGTGCCACTTTGGACACAGTGGCTCTTAGAAGTTGTTGAAACGTTTCACTAATCTATGAAGAATCAGTGTCAGATATAATTCTTAATGTTATCTTTTCGACATATCAGCAGCCCCTCTCGTCGCCTCCCCAGGTAACTGGCCATAAAATTCTCATTCTTGCATATACGTTGTTTCTTTATCCCATAATAATCTTATCTGTTGAGAAAAGATGCTTCACAGACTACAATACTCCAGCTGTTCATGATACTGTACGTTCTGTTATTCTAATTATCAAGTTCACGAGTTTCATCTCTTAAATTACTTTCTTTCAAATTCTGGTTTTCATTTTTATTTCAATAGGTGATAGTACTGTGGATATTTTCCGCAGAGCACTTAAGCTCAAGGGATGAGTTTTAAGTCCTAAAAGATGAGTTTTAAGCTGACAACTGATGAAAAAGATGACGTCTTCTCGAGAGTAGCGATTGATTTTGGTATTCTTCGAACAAGGACTTTATTTTTGAGAGAGAAAGGAATGGGTAAGGAGATGTTGAAAAGATGGAGGGATCGAGGTGGAAGAATGGAGTGAGGAGGAATAATGTTAAGAGAAGGGTTCTATTGAATGAGAGAGAGATGGATGGATGGATGGATGGATGGATGAATGGGAGAAAGGGAATACCATGTGATAATTATCAGAAAATAGAAATATGGCACATGTGAGACGGCACCAGAGCAGTTAGAGCAACCAAGAAACTACTTAACACCTAAAACATCGAATATGGTCAAGACCCTTACGCCAGGCAATCAGCCGCAGGAAAGACTTAGAAACTGACTATCACTTCAGACAGGCAGACAAATAAAGAGACACACACACATTTAAATCGACATTCTGAGATAAACTAAAGGGCCAGCAAGACAAACGATCAGGCAACCCTCTCCTTTGCCCCCCTCCCCTCTCCCCTCCCCACACCCCCTTTCACAACACTACACAAACACACACATAGACAGACATACGTACACACAAACAGACACAAAGAGAGACGACAGACAGACAGACAGACAGACAGAGACAGGGACATGAACACACAAAGAGATAATTTATAGCTGCTAGCACAGTACAAAAACCAAAAGCCAGAATCGCAGCTCCCAGACTTTTCCAGACAGTTTACAATACATATATAATGGAAATTAGAAGAGAAGGAAAACAGAGGATGGCTAACAAAGGGATGCCAAAGTGACAGCAGGAGGGAAAACAGAAATGGACACAGCGACAAGGGAGGTCATCAAGGAGTGGCCATTGAGATCCGGCAAGGGAGGCTAGCAGATGAAAAGGGAAATAATTAACCATCTGATTCGCTTCTCCGTCGTCATTTTTTTTTTTTTTTTGCTTTGTCTTGTTTGTCCTTGTTCATCGTTTTTTGCCTTCTAACTTGTCTTCTCTCACTCTTCCTAGTCATACCAGTCTCATCATTTCCCTCACTTTAGCATGGCGCATAGCATGGCATTCTACATGAACAAAATTTACATGACAACGGGATGATTTTTAAAGGCATGCAAATTTAATTCGCACCTTGCTCTACGCAGCGTTAAATACCACCAAGCCGCTCGTTCCCTGATGCTATTCACAAAAGGAATTATTTTTAGATTGTTTGGAAATGTAGGACAACTACTCTACGAGACAATAAGTACATTACCAATCAGTGTCTTGATAAAATGTTCAGTCACGGAACGTCGGCCATCTTTTTAGATTACATATTTTTTAAACGTTTTGTATTAACTTGGGAAGAACCACATTTAATTTAAATAATTGCTGCGTGCTAGAATGGTTCAGCTTGCACCTGAACTCTGATACTGTCATCAAATCCCGCTTAAAACTTTGACGATGCTAAGTTTGCAATACAATGTTACACGTCAACCATCACAGCCATTCATTTAGCTCTTACATGTGTGTCGTTATCCTTTGTTACAGATAGATCATATACGTATCGGTACATCCCAGAGGTAGCATTACTGTCTTGTATCCAACGTACCCATGCGCTATATATTTCTTATATAACGAACTATTCATAAATATTGGTTAATGAGTTCATGGCAAGTCAGTGCCATCAGCATTTGAAAAATCATGACGTAGCAAAGGGTCTCTTAAAATCTACTACTTCCATTAGTCACATCTACAGCTGAAACCTCTCTGCTCATCGTTTCTTTTTATCCAATGTTATATTCCGATTGTAAGATGAACTTTACTCCATAGCTTCCCGCCCCCACCCCCTCCCTTTTCTCAGTGTCCTTTCCTTTTAACACTGTATCTATCTTGCAATCTGACACATCCATATGCACGTGCATTTATTATTTGCTATTATTTTCTCCATCTCCCTTTGTCCTTTCTTCTAACCTATCATGCAAACTGCGGAAAAGGAGAGAGAGAGTTAATTTATAGCTGATAGCTCAGTGTAGAGGAATAGGTAAGGAATGTAATGTAGTCTGCAATAAAAAGTTGATAACTTAATTTAAAGAAAAAAAAAACCCTTTGAATGCAGTGGACCACGGAGCTGATTGCTCGATAGTGCGCGATGACCCACTGAGGTGACCAGAATTGGTCGATATTTTGACAGTCACTGAAGGAAACTGGCACGCCAGTTTGCCCAGGTGTCTTGACTTCTGCATTTCATGACTTCGTATTATTTCATATTAAATAACGTCATAAAAAATATTATCAAAATATGCGACATTTGTCTAAATTCTCACAATCTACGCATTTCCAAACAGAAAAAAACCAAAAAACCAAATAGTCAGCACTCAAAGAGTTAAAAGCTCTTCCCCGCTAAACACCACTGAGCTGGAAATGGCTTGCCTCATGGTTTCTTCTCAGTCAAGAAATTGGTTTCCCTCATGCTTTCTTTTCATAAATGCGAACGGGCAAGATGAATGCCTGTGTACCCCTCTCCCCCAATTTTCCTAAAATTTTCACCCATGATGTCTCCTAAGCCCTGGCCCACTCACTACCCAGCAAGATATCACCACCAGCTCCTCTCCCCTTCCATCCCCTCCCCTCACAAACCATGACACATACAGAGAGAGAAATTCCACCGATCCTAATATAACTGTTTGCCCGTCCTCCCCGACGCGCCATTTGCATGTTGATCGAAACGAGGATTATTCCGAGGACGGCCGACTCGCTCCGGGTCTTATCACAGACATAGATAAGAAATCGACTAATCTCCCCCTCCGCTGGCTCTCCCCTCCCTGCCTGACTCAGGTTATACATTAATTAATTACAGAGGAACCACTGGCTAAACCGCCAAAGTCCTAATGTAGTGACCAGGAAAAGACACAGGGATAGCCAGTGACTTTAGCCTTTTGATCCTTTGACGTCACACGTTCGTGCGGCTCTCTGAAGCAGTTTTTATTGTCCCCTAGCTAATGCGACACAATTTCATCTATAGATATTTTCTTTTAGTCAGAAAATGGAAGTGCATCAACAATAATTAACAGTAAAAGTTATTTAATGCCTTTTTACCGAAGAGGCCCAGGATGCTATATGATAGTAAATCATCAAATGATATGAACACACATACATACACACACACACACACACACACACACACACACACACACACACACACACACACACACACAATCACCGATTCACTCAATTCCCATAGCAATATCGAAGACGATATGGTCTGTGTCGTAGTGAGACAAAATGACATGCTACATCTATATGGTCTCAGTAGGAATATCATAGCTAAGTTCATCTGCTATCGTTTTGTTGTTGTTGTTGTTGTTGTTGTTGTTGTTGTTGTTGTTGTTGTTGTTGTTGTCAAGAAATGTTATTCTAAAGGGCCCTTGACTTCGAAACCTGCACCTTCGACAAGACACTTCTTTTGCTTCAAATCAGTTTACAGCTTAATCTTGTTTAAACGAATACTGTGATCTAAAACCCATGGATATACTGTGATCTAAAACCCATGGATATACTGTGATCTAAACTCCATGGATATACTGTGATCTAAAACCCATGGATATACTAGATGTACTGAATTTCGCCTAAAGTGATGTAACTGTGTGTACTTTGTTTCATGAAATAAATTAGCATTAGACGTCCACGCCTCAACTAGAGCAAGAGAGAAAGGAGTGGAACGGAGAGAAAGAAACAAAAATGTTCCTAAATGAAGGGAATCAGGGATGAATATATTAATAGTGCAAAACAGAGTACATATCAAGGCCAAAGATTGACTACTGCAAGAGTTTTGCTGCTACAATACTGGTTCCCAAAGGCGTAAATAATTATTATCATAATACAGTTAAACATCAGAAAACATAAAATATTTGATATTACTGTCTTATACACCATATTGCTGAATCTATCTATCTTTCTAAGTTAGCCTATCACTTAACAATTTCTCCTGTTGTTTGTGGCTATAGCACACCGATTTCTTTAGCGAAAAATTAAAATTTCAATACTCCATGGGTTTACTGGTGACAAAATCTGCGTAGAAAACATTGGTATAAGTTCACCTAGATTAGCACAGTCTAGAACTGGTTGTTTAGGAGAATCATTCATGGACAAACTCAGGCCATGTACAACAGTCGAGCATATTATACACACCAACACATAGTTATGTTTAAACTGATTATGCGTCACGCAATGCTGAACTCATATTAGACTACATATTATACAGTATAGATTTTAATTACTCCCCTATCTAAGCGCGGCCACACACATGTTCACGCAGCTGCATGTGCAAAGAATAAGTGCTTTGTAAGCTGGGTTCAATAAATTGAAATGAAATTAGTTTTATTGCCGCATCACTAGCTGCTGACGCATATTATTACTGTGTACTTTCTCCACCTCTTGGCGAGGTAAATAATCCATATAATGGATATGTCAGCACAGAGCGAGTGGTCGGGTAGAACTGGCAATTTCTCCTAGTTTATAGAGCAATTGCAGTTTTTACTAGTGGAAATCACACTTGCTGTCTCTGTCAGAAGAACTGATGCTGAGGGGAAAAACTGTAGTTTCTATTAGAAGGAAATCCCAGCTTCCCTACCAGTAGAACTGGTCATAGAGAAAGCTGTACAATTTCTACTAGTTGCAATCACAGTCATTGTTTCTGCAAGAAGAACTGAGGTAGAGAGAGAAATAATTGTTTCTTCTGGTAGATATCCCAGCTGGTGACCTTCCAGTAGAATTGGCGTCGAGGGAGCAAATGTAGTTTCCAGTAGTAGAAATTACAGTTACTGTCTCTGGCAGAAGAAATAAGGTAGAGAGAGAGAAATTTAGTTTCTACTGGTAGATATCCTAATTGTTGTCCTACCAGCAGAACTGACGTTAAGAAAGAGAAATAATTGCAGTTTCTACTAGTAAAAATCCCAGTGGGTGTGCACTGGTACAATGGACAGTTCTACTCGGAGAGAAAACAACATTGCAGTTTCTACTAGTAAAAAATCCCAGTGGGTGTGCACTGGTACAATGGACAGTTCTACTCGGAGAGACTGGTACAATGGACAGTTCTACTCGGAGAGAGAACAAAACTGCAGTTTCTACTAGTAAAAATCTCAGTTAAGTCTATGTTCGTAAGTTTAGTAAAGCTCTCTCTGCTAGTAGGATTGGCAGTTCGACCACACTGCTCTTTCTACGCTGACAAATACACGCAAAGTAAGACCAAAAGTCTTGCTGATAATTTCACTTTTAAGTTTTCAAGCTTGTTTACAGTCTAGGCTCTCAGCGAAAAAAAAATCGACGATGTTTGCTTCACAATAAGATGCAACAATCGCAAGCTAACAAATTTTCATAAAACTCTTCATAACAAGATCTAATGGCAATTCTCCCTGAGTGAACTGAATTTGATCTGAACTGACGTATTTTGGTGAACCTGCCTAACCCTGCTGGCCTGCTGACAATGCAACTTACATCACACACATTCACCCAACTTACTCTTCATTTCTTTTTTCCCCACTTCCCCTTCCTCAATCCCCTCGGAAAAATTCCCCTTTTCCGTCTTCAATTACTTGAAAGAGAGAGATGGACGCTAGACTCTAAAACAATTCTCCCAAATCCCTAATCTGTTATTCTCCTGTAAATGTAACCACCAGACAAAATGAAGCACATCTTGCATTTTGGTAGTATTGAGATATTGATATCACCAAAGCCCTTTCTATTGGTGAAAAAAATTTATTGCTTTAACTTATTTAGCGGAAAAAAGTATGGTCTTCCAAAGACAGTGAGTGACGCATCTACAGTTTTGAGAAAAACACTGGTAAAGTTTCAGCTTAGATATGGGGCCAAAACTGTCTAGCAACCAGAGTAAGAATTATACTGATGTAATACCTCGTGTCAGGCAGAAAATGACATTATGAAAAATTTAAACCCAAGTGCAGTGAATTCACAGTAATACGAAGACAGTATCCGTGACAGTTGGTCACGTGACATACGCAGTGATAAACCCCATTTTCGTCACAGTTATTCATACTGACTCGATTCAAAGTCAATTTCAAGGCGTTTCCCCATATTGCACGACATTTTTAGTTTAAAGTAGGGACAGGAAATAGATCAAACTTTCCAAGTATACTCAAAACTCACATTTGATGAATTCAACCTGATGTGTCGATTTTTTTCTTTCGATTTCGATAGTGCCGAAAAGGGCCTCATTTTGTCATATGGCTACACATTTTAATATATGAAAACACAAAATTAACGCCTTCTTGATATCCATTCAGTGCTAACGGTGCGATAACAGAACTTAGATCCATATATTCAGTATGAGGCCAATGATAATGACAAAGATGATGATAACACTAGTTTGGGTGTATTCTAAAATCTCTGTAGTCTACTTGTCATTTTGAATTCTATCATACCCTTCCAAATCCAGGAACCAATAGTTTCTACAAAGCACGTGACCACTATTTATTATTGTGACAATGTCGATGATGACGACAAGGATCACGAAGGGCAAAACTAATAATAATAACAACAGCAACAATAACAACAACAACGACGACGACAACAACAACATCAGCAGCAACTACAACAACAACACCTGTAAATGAATCAACAAAACATTATGTTACACAGCAGGATGTCTACAAAATGAGTGCACACACCAGTAAAAATAAATTCCACACCGTGCTGAATTTTGTCAGTCACTTTTCTCCGTTGGCACTGTTAGTATCCATCCCGCGTTAAATCTCGAAAACACTACACGAACATGCGACACACCACTGTCGCTAAATTTACAGCAATTTTCTACCGTCGTCTTCACAGCGTAAAAAACACACCATTCATCTACACTTTTTTAACAGTAAACGATTGAAAATTCAGCCAGTTGTGTTCCTCTACACGACGTACGATAAAAATAATCACCAAGCATAGTTTGAGTCGTTTCCATTTTAGGAACAGGCCATATGCCTAGGCCAAGCCTATGATCCATAATTTTATGTTGCCTCGTGGAGTTCTACATCCTTTCTAAACAAGCTATGGTAAAGTAGCGGAATTTTGAGCGAGGACGCGAGATTATAGCCAGATACTGGCCTGGCCGCTCTCCCTCTCTCTATCTCAGATGGGGAGAGGCGGGAGAAAGGGTGAGGAGAGATGAGAATGAGGGAGGGAGAGGCGGTGGGGANGGGGGGGGGGGGGGGGGGGGGGGGGAGGCAAAAGGAGTGAGAGACGAAGGGAAAAGAGCTGTGCGAAGCGCGCGTGGCAGAGGGTGAGTTTTCGCGTGGTGTCTATCACTGCCTGATAGTTATAGAGCAGTGAATGGGTTTCAACTGAGGGTCGGGCACGTGCGCGGGAGGAAAGAATAAGACAGAGAGTGTCGATGGCTTCATACATTCATGTTTTGCTGAAAGAGCAATGTATAGGAATGTTTTTGTTAGCGCCCTCCTTTACAGAGATACCCTGTAGAAAAGACCTTCCACTGTGTTTGTTTATGAGAACATGGAACGGCTTCTCCACGCCCCCATCCCCCTTGCGCCCAACAAAGAGAGAGGTTAGAAGTTCTCTAACCTTGCATGAAAACATGGTGGGGAAGGAGGGGGGTAACTGTCAAACAACAGGTGTGAGTGTGTGTGCTTGCGCATGCTTTTGCGTGTTTCAGTAGTGAGGGTGGGGGAGAGAGAAGATGGAGCAAGTGGTCACAAGAACATCGGCGGCGAACAAATTGTTAATGTCACAAGGTGACTGGGTCTGAGGCGCCGCTATGGGGGGTCTTGTTACGATATCTTTAACAGTTATCGTCTATTCTGTAGGGTTGCCAGACTTGGCTCTTTTGGAGCCAAATACCAGATTTTTGGCTCCTTTTAAAAAACCAATGGCTTCTTGGTGACTGACTGACTCTTTATTTTGTGGGGAGGAGGTGGGGCTCCAATGGACTTGATGTCAAAATCGACTAATTTCATATACAAACGGTACTTGTACTTCTCTCATACTGATTGGTACTTCAAGTGACCGGGCATCTGTCATACCTAAACGGTGAACACGAATCAAAGAACGATCTCCGCTTCCACTTAACAATCATTTCTTTGTATGGGCCTCTCATGAATGTAGAAAAGTTTATAATAATTAAAATAGCCATTTATATCCAATATATAGACAATTCGTAGTCATCTGTGTGAAATCCTGACCCAGAAGGCCATCACCAGACACGGTTTAGCTTTTTTTTTTTTGGTTTTGATTTTGGCCCTTTGTCGTATGCGATTTGATTCCGGCTTGGAAAAAAGTCTGGCAACTCTGCTATCCATAAAGAGATGCAGGAGCCAGAATGCGCGGTGGGGACAGAAAAATAATATTGTGGAAGACTGTTCATGCCCAGAGCGCTGCTAGTGCTAGTGCACAATATCGTAGGAGTTGATGTATACGGTGGTGTACATCTAATTCACCTTTCCGAATCAGCCAGTCAGAACAAACAGTCCCGTATTTGTCATGGCCTCCGACGCCCGAAAGCGTGAATGAAAGACTAATGGCTGTAGTTACTGGTAAACAAGTGTTGTGATTGGAAGAGAGAGCTGAGATATAAATAAACACAGTGGGCGTGTCTAGCCTAGTTTAGTCATATGGAGGTCTCGATTGGCCTAGTTCAGCTTAGTGGGACGCTTTGTTTTTCTGCTTTTTCGGAAAGGTCAATTTGCCTCCCGACTGTCAGTTTCACTGCTCCGATCCACCAGGCCATTGCACTAAATGGCATTCTTTGGTTATAGGTGTGTAGCTCTTATGCTCGCTATGACTCCTAGGGTAAATTTCATAGCTGGTATTAATGTTATCAAGACTGAAAACAAAATGTCCATAAGAAAAAAAAAATGCGACATCTCCTCTGAAGTACCTTCCTACTATCCCTCTGTCTCCGACTAACATAATAATATTACCCAATCCTCCCGCTACCCTCCCGTACAGTGAATCCAGTGCCAGATCAAATTTATTAATTTCTCGACAGCCCCAGGCAAAACCCACGCATCATCTCTCCACCATCTGTCCTCCATTTTCTGGCCCGTATCTTTTAACGATGTGTTAAGGGAAGTCTTTGTCATGGAAACTGACACGCTCATTATTTGGAGCTCCTCCTACAGTGTGCACAAAATTACTAACAGGCTTATGTTTCAAGCCACTTCCCATTAGGCCTATGTTTTAGTCTACTTCCTATCCAGCCAACGATTCTGTCTACGTGTACTTACTACCCAGCCTACGTTTCAATCTATTCCTTGTTCGCTTTACGTTTCAGTTTGCATGTACTCCTAATTAAGCCATTAAGCCTACATCTCGATCAACTTCCTTTCTGGTTTACGTTTCAATCTACCTATACGGTCGACCATTCAATCTACATGCACTTCCTACACAGACTACGTTTTAGTCTATTGCTTATTCGCATTACATTTCAGTTTATGTGTACTCCCGATTAAGCTTACATCTTAAGCAATCTCATATCTGGCCTTATCTTTCAATCGACTTCTTAATCAAGGTTTAACGGGGAAAAAATGCCCAAACCACAATGTGGAATAGTGGCACACATACTCACAAATGACTGTAGTGATTGAACATAATTAATCAATCAATTAACCCTACCTTTCAATCAGCGCGCGATTAAAAACACCTATATATCTATTCTCTATCCCACTACATTTCAGCTTACTTCCTATTCAGCCTACGTTTTAATCTATTCATATCCAACCTAAGTTTTAAACTATTCATACTCAGCCTACGTTTGAATATATTAATTGTCACCCTATGTTTCAATCTATTCCTACTCAACCTACGTTTCAATCTACTATCCATTTGGCCAACATTCTAGCCTACTTCTTATTCGGCCTCTAGTTCAATCTACTTCATATCCAGCTTGCCGTTCAATCTACTAACCATTTGGCCTACGTTTCAGTCTACTTTCTATTCAACCTACATTTCAAACGACAGCCACTAGGCTTGCTATTCATGTCTATCTTTCGTCTGGGCAATGCTTCAATCAACATCTTGTTCGACTTTTATGTTGGGTTGATGGGGTATGAACCAAAAGCTACAACGATGGTAAAAAGTCATGCACTGATATTCTATATCCCACTCACACCTCCGTACCCCTTTCCGCCCCGCATGCCCCGCCCAAATGGCAATCTTTTGTTTTCAAAGGAATATGGCCTGCTTTGTCGTACTAAATTTAGAACTTGCATATTAACGATGGGATCTCTTACCATCATAGGACTTACATTCATTCTGGATCTTGAACGCTACTATGGGTGCATTCAGCATCGATGCTCTAATGTAATTCTTACAGCGGTAAAAGATTCCCATCGTTAAATCGCAAGCTCTCAGATATTATTGGTCGGAAGTGGCTTTGGGGAAGGATGGGGGAAGAGGCCGAGAATAGATCCTGTTACATCAAAATGCAAAGAAATAGCCTGTTGCATCCAGTGCGGGCAACAGTTTAACAGTGCATTGCATGCTGATTTTGATTGTTGCAGCCGTTTTTTAAAACTTAACACGGTAGAACACAAAAATAGTTAAGATTTTTATCCATTCAATATGACACATTATAGTCACTAAACAAAATTGCAGTATTGGTTGTAGAGGACCGGGTGGAACATGGAGCTTGGTTCCAAATCCAACTCGACGACAGACGTTGTAGATCACATGTGCACTTTGTCTTAACACATCAAGTTGAGGTGACCACTGAAAAATGTCGTGGTCTCTTATGTTTCTGTCGCGCTCACAAGCGATGGTGTGTGGGAGTGTGTGTGTGTGTGTGTGTGTGTGTGTGTGTGTGCGTGTGTGTGTGTGTGTGTGTGTGTGTACGTACTAATGAGCGTGTGAGTGCTTATTTATTTGTTTTTCTCCCCAAGAATGGCTATCTAGCACGACTTGACGCCACCCCACACGCCTGGCATTTCTCAGGGAAAATACTAAGAATTAAGAGCCAGTAGGGAGACATGAATCGCTGTAACCAGATTGGGCACACCAGGAAAAATCTGGATTAGACCGCTTGACCTTTCTCAGAAAATGAAGCTGAGGAGGGATAGAGTGAGAAGAACATTAGTGAGATAGACAGAAGAGAGGAAGAAGGCAAGGATAGAAAGAGATACCAGCCTGGCTTATTGATTAGAAGGGCAGTGAAATACTAGGGTGGAGAGCAGACGAAGGAAATACACACAGTGGGGCATGAAAAAGAAGGAAACTGAGTGAGTGAGTGAGTGAGTGAGTGAGTGAGTGAGTGAGTGAGTGAGTGAGTGAGTCCCCTTTCAGTGAAAAGGTATAGTATTAGGGCCAGTGGATGTTCTTCCAGTCCAACATGGCTGGCGGCGGCAAAATTAAGGTTATAGGCTGCATTAGAAAAGATTTTAATTAATATCTTGCAATATGATAGCCGAGACTAGTCTTTCCCCATTCAAAAACATAAAAATCTGTTCAGACAACCGGCTTCGACCCCTGTGTAAAGATGCCGGATTTCGTTTGACCAATGGCAGCCGTTTGTTCATTAATCACATCCAAACAGCTCCCGCGTTCTGAAGACGGGTCAATTATTCGACTTTGCGCCATTTCAATATTTACCCAAATGCCGAGGTTGGGGCTAATTGAACACGCACGGAGTTGGAAAACGCCCCGTTCCGGAACTGGTGCGCTGACCCAGGAGGCAGATCACGTCTCAGTGCCTGACTTGTATATAACCCATGACGGTTATTATCCCGATCGTTTGAGAAATAACATAATACAAGGACGTTTAGGACAGCTGCCTTTTTAATGATGTGTAGCAGTCATGTGCAGTGTGTGCCAACTAAGAAAGAGAATTCACACAGGTTTTGTTAAACGTAGACTGGGTTACCTCCTTCTCTCGGTGTTTGTATGAATCGGGTGCACCCCAACTCCCTCTCTCACCTCCGATGAAAAGTGTACTTATTCTAGATCTTTAATATGTAATGAAAATGTTCACTGGAATGTTTAAATATGTATGTTTTGAAAGATGAGTGATTTAATAACTGTTAATGTTAAAATGTTCATCTGTCCCGTCATTTGTCTTTTCATGTACAACCGCCCATCTACCGCAATAGTGGTCTGGGCTTGTTTGAAATAAATTTGTTGTTGTTGTTGTTTAATAAATGATTTAACATTTGTACAGCTGAAATGTGGCCTACATTGGCACACGAGCATTGTTTGTTAAAGGCTGTGTATTATTTCACATAACATCTAGATGTTATGGTTATGTCACAGCTGAAAAAATATAACCATGATTTATATCTAACAATATCATATCTGACGTGCATCTAAGACATTGACCCTCATTCGTCATTTGATACAAAAGTAGAGCAACCAGATCAATGAACTCTGCAAACATTAAACAATAAATAACAGAATTCTTATTTATTGTCTAATAATGTGCATGTGCGTAAACTTGTACCCAAAGTTCCTTATTAACACTTGAGGTTATTGGACTTCGAATTAAGCAAACGTTCCTTTTAAATTAAAGCGTGGGGCTGTATGTGTCGGGGAGGGGGTGGTAGAGGCGCAACCTTTACATGCACGTACAGTAGCAAGTGTTACTAGAATCCGACCCAGGACCCTCCACTATGACCTCATACCCACCACTATATTGAGGACAGTTGTTAAAGTTCTGCAACTACGGTAAGGATGTAAGAGATCACGGAAAAGAAAGCATCAACACTATTACGAAGTATACATGAAGCTCTAAACTGCACTGCATTATAATATGTATTTCACACTATCTCAATCACAAAATGTCTCATGGAATAGCGCTAGTTGCCTAAGTCAGAGTCTTCGTAATAACTGTGTTGGTGTATGTTCACTTCTTGGTAAATTCTGAACTTTCGAACCCCAGGCAAGATGAAACAAAAAAACACAATGGTATCTATTTTCGCCGTTATTGTGACTCGCCCACTTCTACTGGGGGAGGGGGGAGGGGTGCGACACAACACTTTGTGTAGTTTGCAGATCAGGGTTGCAGTTACGAAGCCAGATTATTCAGTAAACTTTCTGTCTACGTCTGTCAGGAAAATCGTTTATAATTCTGTCTACTGTCTTGCCTCCAAGTGTTTTGTTTACTTTACAATTTTATTGATGGATCGGACCATAATGATAACTATACTGTGTCAAGTACCAGTTAATAGGCCAAATCACTGCTTGTATACAATCCTATTTATCTATTAATAAATAAAATCCACGTTTTTTGGGGGGCCCTACCAGACAATGTCAGCGTGTAGAAATATGTAAAAAGACCTGTGAGCTAGATAAAGCATCTAATTTTAAAATTTCTGGTACAATTTGAGCCTTATAGATATAGCTATAAAGTATGGTAGGCCTATGTATTAGCACACTGTGAAAAGCAACCTAATGAAATATTGGGGACAAATCAGAAGGCGAGGTGACTAATTTTGGAAGAGATTTGTGAAAAATTTTGGGCACTGACTCCCCCCTTTGCCGCCCCCCCCCCTTTCCACACAAACACACTCCCTCCTTCTATTTCTTCTCCTTATAAGGGGAAAAAAGAAGCACTTTAACCTCCATGGGAAAAATATTCCAAAATCACACTAGAATTTGTAGAATAACACATTTTGTTTATAGGTCCGAAAGAAGAAAGAAACAATAGGTGCCAGCAAATTAGTTTTTAAAAAATGGAAATACGACTTTTTGTTTTACCACGTTGGGAATTTGATTTACAATGTTATACAATGTTATACATCTCATTCATTATACATAATACAAAGACATAGAACAATCCACATCATTCTTGTAAATGCAGGCATAATATTACAAATGAAATACCAAACAAAGTCATTGCTGGCCACAGCGGTGCAGCGCCCTGGTTCCCCCTAGCTCTAAAGCCGGGTACTCAGTTACATCTGAGTCGAGTTGGGAAATGGAAGTGAAGTGTCTTTCCAAGGACACTACAGCGTAAACGGCCCGATTAGCGAGTCAAACATACAAATCATAAACTTGATTGTCTTCAGTTTCTGAGTACGACTCACAAACCGTACAGCCACGCTTCCGCTTGGACAATGTGAAAAATAGAGGTAATGGTTCGGTGATTTGCTTCCCGTGCACATGTGGGATCCTCTCTTAGTTTTTTTCTTCATAAATTGGGAATAGCCAATGCACTCTGTGCACCAAGAGGTGATATGAGGCAAAGTGGAAGGTAAACAGAAGACACACACACACACAAAAAAAACAACAACAACAACCGAAAGCAGCATGGCGAATGAAATAAAACCTGGTAGATTATCAAAAATGATTTATCATCAACCCGTCCATGATCTAAATTGCGTAATAAGAATACGCAATTTATGGGTATTGCCGTTACAAAACGAATAATATCGTTTTCATAGATGCATCCGAGCAATAACAATAAATATCAAATTCTGTAAACTTGTAATATTATATAGTTCTCGAAAGATAGAATAAACAAGCATCCTAGAGTTCATCTCCTGTTCGTTTCCATCAATTTGACAGGGCAAAGTAGACAAAACAAATGTGAAAATGAATCAGGGCGGCTTAGAAACGAAGACGTCTTATTTGATCCGACTTCCACTTCCGGTTTTCAATTGCATAACATGGACTTCTTTTTAGTGCATTTTACTCAGGCTAATTTATCATTATGAAGACAAATTAGTGCATTAATTATCTGATCTTCCTCTCTGTGAGCCTAATAGGGTGTAATATGTATGGATGCATGGATAAATGCCATATTTCTGTTTTCCGCAAATACGACACAATGGTACTGATCTTATGAATCTTCGTACCTATGAGCTGAAGGAATTATTGTCACCCATCCATCCATCCATCCATCCATTCATCCATCCATCCATCCATCCATCCATCCTTCTCTTCCTTCCTTCATTCTTCCCTTCCCTTCTTCCCTTCCTTTTCTCCTTCCTTTCCCCCCTTCTTTTCTTTCCTTCCCTTCTCTTCTTCCCTTCTCTTCTTCCCTTCTCTTCTTCCCTTCCCTCTTCCCTTTCCTCTTCCCTTTCCTTCCCTCCTTCCTTCCTTCCTTCCTTCCTTCCTTCCTTCCTTCCTTTCCTTCTTATTTCTCCTTTTTCTTTCTTTCTTTCTTTCCTTTCTTTCTTTCTTTCTTTCTTTCTTTCTTTCTTTCTTTCTTTCTTTCTTTCTTCACTATCATTCTCTTTTCCACAAACAAATCTTTTTCGAGCACAAAACCATTTGCCTGTGTGCAACTTCTACTCGGGTCCTTCCTCTCCACCACACGCACGTGCATGCACACTGATATCAAGGCTAAAGAGTGAGCACTGCATACAAACCCCAGTGCCTGGTTACAACAAAAAGTCACATCGGCCCTACAAATTCTAACAACCCATTACGGCCCTTTCCTGGCAACACCGCAGAACATCAATAGGGTTTGTCCACACGGGCCAAATCGAAGCGAGTGTAAACATCAACATGCAAATCCGTCAGATCTGCTGTGTAGATTGTGTTTGATCAAGAGCGGTTTGCTACCTACTTAGTCTCGAGTGAGCAAATATTTGAAGAGTAATCGCGAGCGTGAGTTCAAGAGGGCAAGTTTCATGGAAGACCGTTTTAATGAAAGGTAAAATCCCAACCTGTGTAGTATTAACTACAGCGGCAGCTGCTGACAACCTACAGAGACAAGACCATTCTCAGCAACAAAGTCAGCTGCAATAACAATCTGAAAACCAAAGCAGAACTGAGATCTTATGAACGCAGTTCGTGAACTAAAGTTCAGTTCCTGTGAACTTGATCTGAACTTAATAGCTATTTTGGACGACCTGATCTGGATCTGAACTGTGACTGTTTTGGGTGCTTGATCTGAACCTAAATTTCAGTTCATTCCCATTTTTCTCGAAAATCAGAACCGAATATCGATTTCTAAAACCAAGGGGAACTGATCTGATCTGAAATCTCATCAGTTGTTATAGAATTGCGTTAAATTTAATCTTCAAGTTTTTTTTTTCCCTTAGAGAACTGAACTTGATTTGAACTGACTTTCTTGATGACTTGCCGAGCCCTGCATAAAACAGATAGACCACCGGGTTAACGTGAAGCGAAACTTGGGTGGCCAAAGAGTTACTGCGCTTGTCTCTTGTTAGATAAGGCCTTGGGTTCGAATCCTGCTCACGGCGTATTCCTCCTTTGGTATTTGTCGAGGTGTTAAATGGTATCCTTTAGTCGGCAGCCTGATGGACATTCATGCTGTCACTGGCGTAGCCAGAACTGTGCTGAAAAGCGACGTAAAATCGTAATACAAAACACAGGTCTAAAATTCCTCTATTTTATGCCCTCATAATTTCCTCATATACAGGAGTCCGCATTTCTCAATTCTGTTGTTTGCAATACAGTCAAATTCGTTTAACTGCAATATCCGCTTAAACGCAACATAAGATAATCAAATAAGCAAAGACATAAAGTTTGTATAACTCGTAACGCAACCTGTCTATGATCCCGCAGAGCACTTAATGCAGGTGATACCGCCTCCCCCCTACCCCCGTACCAAAATCCCCTAACTCCATCCCAAGTAGAAATGTTTAGCTTCGCCACCGATTCCAACGATAATTCCCTTGAAAATAAGACATTTTGCTTTTCATATGCTATGGCTACACACAATCACCTTCTCATAGATATTCCTGTTTGTGTGTGTGTGTGTGTGTGTGTGTGTGTGTGTGTGTGTGTGTGTGTGTGTGTGTGTGTGTGTGTGTGTGTGTGTGTGTGTGTGCGCGCGCGCGCCCGCGCCGGGGTAAAAATGACAAGAGCAACACAGAATGCATAATGAATTAATGCCTCACGGGGTCCTAGCCCCATTCTTTTCCAGTTATAAATAAACTAGTGAGGGAAGCTAGACATTCCATAATCATCTATCTTTCTCCGGCGCACACGGCATATCCTAATTTCTTTTTGGATGCAAGACAGAATAGTTCTCAATGCAAAAATTGAAAGCACAAAAAAAAAAAAACCCTAAAAAAAAAAAGCGTGAAATGGGGCGACGGCTGGTTGATCCATCACTATCAAAAGAGTTTCTTTAACGATTCAGGGAAATTTAGCGGCAAAGTTTTCTCGGGTTGCAAAATTGGGGAAGTCATCGGCATTTTATTCTGAAGCTCGAAATTCATTGTCGTTTCGGCATCTTTCATTCTCAGTTGGGCAAATTAGCATTTTAGGCATTGAAGCGAAACTTAAATGCCGTGTGGAAAAGTACCATAGCTCTCTGGTAATACCTTCCCTTTGAACTAAGCATTATTTTGTGGCTAGATGACTTCATGGCAACAGTTAATGATTAGACCAACTGTGACTGCAAATGACTGATGGATTGCGAACGTCATTGCCGCACACGTGTTGGAATATTAGAGTTACTCGTCCTTACTTTCAGCCCTTCCTATAGACTAAAATTTTTTCTGGATTGTAGTTTTCGCAAACTTATTTTCAGTACCGAGAATTGCCACAGCTGCACAGGCTCTTTAGTACTTCGTTCTAATACATACTATATAACACACGCTATCCCTTCACAGAAACACCAGGTTACATACATTAAAAACAATGAGGGAGGAGGAAAAAAAGGACAGACGGGAAGCGCAAGAAGGATCCACAACCAGATGACAACAGCGACAATTAGTAGAATGACCTTTTGCCGGGTTTTGAACCTGGGAACAGAGCACGTATCGGGCTATCCGGATTCAATTCAATTCAGATCTGTTTATTAGCTCTGGCAGAGTTCTGCACTAGAGCAATTGCAATGATATTATTTTCTGCCTACATTATTGCTTACCACTTGTTTTCCCCCTATGCTACTATAGATATAAGCGTGATCAACCGGTAAGGTAAACGGGCATGATTTTGCCGAAGAACAAAATTCGCTCATTAGCTTTGCTATATACACATAAGATGTGTATTAAAAGCGCATAGAGCAGGGCAATAAAACTAGTTTAGATTGTTCCTCAAACAGAGGAAAGCACATGGCAACAAATTTGATGGAAAAGGTGCGTGACGTATTTGTACGTACTTAACTGCATGCATTTATAACCTCTGGTTAGTTTGCAGCCATTACCAGTGAACGTGAACATCGTAAAAACAAACCTGTCTCTTTGCACAGCTGTTTATTTGGTTATTTCCCGGTGTCACAGATTATTTTAAGCTTTAAGGGTGCAATCAAGAACTGGGAAAAAATCCTTTTTTTTTAATTGTTGCTTATTCTTTCAAAGTGGCTTTATGCATTCCAAGTTTTCTTATTCCAAATGGAGACGGGCAAGACAGTTTCTGAATATTCACATTTTGGGTACTCCTATGTAAGAAAAATCCCGAATTTCGATACCATTTCGATCCTGTCTGGATAGTATCGAAACATATAACACTTTAGTTGAAAAGAAACCAAATCTAATATGAAGTAAAGAAGTGATGAACAGATATAGTGTCCTTTTATATCAACGTATATAAATGCAGGTCTTGTACAGAGTGCCAGTTGAATCATAGTCGATACTCACAATATTTCAAGCAAAAACATCGCAGTAGTTGAATATTCAGCTTTCAGCCCACCATCAATTCTTTCTGTTATGCCGGTTCATCTTAAGAGTTGCAAGCATCATTAGGTGCTAATGAAGACTTCCACCTTCATAGGTACGGGACGGACCACGATGTGTTGGCACGTGCATGTTTAGAGTCTTAAATCTAGAGCAGGAGCGTCATCACCACTGTGGAAGGACTTTGTCCCACCGAGTCCCCAAACCCACTGCCAAGAAATAAACATTTTGTTGTACATGTACTTGATGCTTGAAGAAGGGGCGTAGATTAATGTACCAAAATCAAGGCTATTTGGGGACTTGCGCATTAGCGATGGGATCTCGTATAAAAAAATACTACATTAGCTCACCCTGTTTAATGCTATCAAGGGTGAATTCAGCATCGATGCACTCATGAAATGATTACGATTGTGAGAGATCTCACCGTTTATGCGCAAGATCTCAATTATTTCTGAAAAGACCATTTATTATCAGAAACCTGGGACGACAAGAACAATTTTACAGACAATACTGCCGCCTTCAATACCACTCGGACAGTATAGACCTTTCAGAAACAAATTGTGTCTTTATGATACCAGAACATGGACGCCAGACCATGTCTTCCAGGACTGTCCTCTCCACAGGCAAATTCAAAAGAAATGTTGGCCTGAGCAAAGAGACCTTACTTTCAAGCTGTGGTAGCCAACCAGGTAACTTAATTCCCTCACTAGTTCCATCACATTGCCAAGATAGCAAAAAAACACAAAACCTCATTAACTTCGAGTCTTTGTACAAGGTTTATAAAATTGTATGTATACAACAAAACCAAGATAGGAAACTGTCGGCACAGAGTGAAACGACAGAATGTCTTGAGAAAAAGAACGCTTCGGAACAAGTCAGTGTTTCGGCTCTTTATTCTTAGTTACTGACACTACACGAGGAGCCGGGACAAACTTAAATCATGATCCCAGGCCTCCTTTCTTGATGAATGGTCCAGTCAACATCGTTGACTTCAGAGAAGTGCTAGTATATAGCAGCGCCGTTCTTATCCCAGACATTGTCGACGGCGCCTCCCTTGATTTGGCAACGGCCCTAGAAAACAGCAAGCAAGCGAATACACAACCACGGTATTTTTTGTTAAGGTTCATTAGCTTTTTGTGGGTAATAATGAATGATAGTCATGGCAAAACGTATCTCTAGTGGCATGTTGCGTGGGGCGCCCGGCCAAAATACCGTCATTAAGCAGAAACAATGGCATGTTTTCAAGCAGCCACAAAAATATTAAGAGAAGTCAGCAGTGTCGCGGGCAGCAAAACGTTTTATTCTAACTCCCTTTCCGTTCTTGTATCTTGTATGCGTTCATAACCACCAGCTTTTTCGCCCGTTTATTACATATTCTTACTGTCAAGGAGGAATGAACTCTTGCAATACAACGAAGTGGGTTCAGTGACTTGGTATGGCAAACTGCAATGAAGGCTTTATCTCGTCATAGCGTCTTTTCTGTCCTCCCGTATCTCCAAGCTAAAGTTTTTGTATGTTTTTAAACACCTACATGATATCTGTTCTCATTTCTCGTATTATAATAGTAAGCATATGCACTTACTGCTCCATGTGAAATGGCTACGGAATACCACATAGGCGATACCATGGTATATCAATATCACTTTGAATACGTATCAATACGATTATTGGGCAGTTTGGAGCATGAAAACACACTCCATTTTCTCAATTTTTGATAAAGTGTTCTATAATATTTCTACTTCATAAAACCAAAGAAAAAAAATATATTCTTAATATTTATTGCAATATTTTCGTTGCAGCAGATACTCGACAGAAGGAACGCAGGCAAACATTTCGTTGCGACACATAAGTTAGAAATAGACTAGTGATTAGGATAAGAAACCAACTTAATATGGTTTCAAATACAGTCATTTATGTGAAGGAATGAATAACCTCTCCCTTCCTCCCCCCCCCCCCCCCCCCCCCCCCCCCCCACACACACACACACACATACACACACCCAAACACAATCTGGACATCGGCTTTTCAAAGAAATATCGAATTTCAAGACCCCCACTCTCTCCTTAAGTCCACCCGCGATACTGAAATTTAATTACAACCTTTCTAGTATGTGAATTTACGAAGTAAACAAATTAATACGACTTCTTTGCATACGCACTTGTTGTTCTCTACTGTTCTCCGAGGAACGAATCTATACTTTTCCGCACTCAGCGCCTAACTTTTGTTTTCACAGTGAACGGGGCCAAGAACGTCACCCAAGCAACTCGACAAATAAAATGAAATACAGAAACAAAGGGAGAAAAATGTGGCCACTTCCGATATGTTTGTTCAGTTGTTAGCCCTCTCTTTATTGCCACATTGTCCCACCGTTTCCCAGAAGCGTTCAGCGTTATTTGCATTTGAGAGAGTCAGAAATAAAGACGGTAGATTTATCACTGGATTTGATTAATGACTTGGAGAAACAGGGATGAGAGAATGAAAATGAGTGTGTGTGTGTGTGTGTGTGTGTGTGTGTGTGTGTGTGTGTGTGTGTGTGTGTGCGCGTGTGTGTGTGTGTGTGAGAGAGAGAGAGAGAGAGAGAGAGAGAGAGAGAGAGAACGAAAGACAGAGATAAAAAGAGGAAGCAAGATGAATATCATAGTGGCAGAGCAGCAAAGTCAAGAAAACAGACTGTTTTGAACTGGGGGCACACGTAAAGAAAGAAATTTAAGATAAAAAATATGATGCTCATACATCTATATCCAATAAAGATAAGGATAAGGATAAATTGACAGACAGACTGAATTAAGAGCAAGTGACATGGATGGAGAGAGAAAGGAGAAAAATGAGGGAAAGGGGAAAGAGAAATTTTCCAACATTGGCACACACACACAAAAAGTGACTAACTTTTGTTTTCCGCATTAGATCTACATATTAGTTAAAAAAGTAAACATCAAAATAACTAAACTATTCGCATACTTGCTAATGGTTTCAGTTCTCGTCTTGCACCAATCCACAGAAGCTAATAATCAATTTGCCAGCATATATCAGATAAGGTCATGCTCCTTTCAAAGAATAAAAAAAGAAATTATGAATTATTATTCTGGTCTTGCTTTTAAAATGCTACGTCTTTATGCGATTCGTCGGCTCAGTGTGCTTTCCCCTGTCCGTCAAAATTTAATCTTCTCTTCCTCCACTGATAAGGAATTCTCTGTTCTGCAAGTCTCTGGCTTTCTTTGAAGTTTCCTTCGTTCTCTCTCTCTCCCTCTCCTTTTTTCTCTCTGGCTGCTTTCCTATATTACAGTATTATATTGGCTACTCCCTCTCACTTTTATTCTTTTTTTTTATTCTTTGTCTCCTGCCATATCTTCATTCTCTGCCTTCTTCTCTGTTTTCTCCACACTTTTATAAGTCTACCCGATTTTACTAATCGTCACCCATCGTATTCTTTTTCTCATCTCTTCTCTTTCTCCCTCTCTCTCTCTCTCTCTCTCTCTCTCTTTCTCTCTTTCTCTTTCTCTCTCTCAATACCACTCCTTTCCCCCAAGGACTCTATCCCGTACCCACCCCTTTTACTTCTAAATAAGAAATTTCTATTCCGTTTGCGGGTGTCTCCTCAATACAACGCCTTTTATTATAGAACCAGACAGCAAAATCAATTCACCCTCCAAGCCCTAATAGTCGTCTTCCATCGCGCTGTCTTTAAGAAGAGCCTGCATAGATCTAGTCTGTAGACATGGATCGCATGGTAGAATTAATGTGACAAAATGGGAATGGGCTGGGTGGGGTACATCTTATACGATCGCATAAAAAAGACATATACATATACACACACATGGATCCATACTTTTACGAGCAGGCCTTATAGCAATAAAGACTATAAGCAGCCACTGCTGTAAAGTCACCACTCTAAAGAAATCCAATTATCGGACATTGGACAACACACATGGCTAGAAAACAAGCCTGAAAGTTCTGTAGAAGTGTTTCAATTTTTCCCTCGCCAGGATCTTATTTTTCAAGAATTTCCTGAGCTGAGCTAGGCAACCCTGCTTCGAACTGAAATTAAAAAATATATAATTGATAATATTTAAATAATTAAGAGTAGTAAAAGCAAGTACCCTGTTTGCGCGTCCCTTGCAGGTTACCGCGCTGGTTCAGATTATTTACTAATAGTAAATCCTCTTTTAAATGTTTGAGCACAACATTTTTTTATTTCACGGGAAGTAAATCCGTGTCCAATGGCCTGGGTTAAAAAAAATATATATAAGAAATATAAGATTATGTAAACATTTGAATCGTTTTGGAATTTTTTTTCTCCACAGTTAGACCTCGATCTGTGTAATCCTAAACATCGTCACGCTCATATCACATTCACCTACGTCAATTTTTTTGTTGTTGTTGTAGATGTTTTGAGTTACTATGATATTCCAGTTATCTTCTTTTTCCTATAAAAACAAATGTAGAGTTTTGACTCGTTATTATATCCCAGTTTTACAAGCTAAACCATATCTGCCTCATTGTTTTGCTCCGAGCAACAGGTTGAGAACGCTAAATTTCTCAAAACCTAAAAAAAAATGAATTTAGGCGAATGTTGTATGAGTGTGAAGATGTGTTGTGTATCTAAAGTACGTGTACAGTTCTTTCTCTTCAGGCACGATCATCTTTAAGACTTGCTCTGTCGTAGCAGGTCATGGGATGATGTTGGCCGTGCTGACGACATGTGAGGCAAGGGCTAGCAAGACATTATTATTGAACTGACCAGTGGTCAAGGGGATCAGACCATGATGAAGTTCCCTGCAGGTCATCAGCTGCGCCCTGGGGTCGCCATCATTCGCCGTCCAAAGTAAATTGGACGGCTGTAATTGAATGTAGAGCGAGCTGGATGGGATACATTGCCTACTTCCTTTGTCTTTTTACTCTTTCGCTATGTATGACGTACATATGTGTCCTTACCTTTTGCTATAAACAGTTTAGAGACGCACAGGTACGTTCCGGAAGTTGCATTCCTGTGTCATATCGGACGTACTGGCACGCAATATTTCCTACCTATTGAACTATTCCTATCTAGACCATTGAGCTCAAGGTAATTTGAAGGATATCAGCATTTGAAAATACATGACGTAGCGAAAGGAATACCGATAGCCACGAGGATAGGCTGCAGAAATGTATTAAAATCAGTAAAGATGACAGCTGGTTTCAATTTACAATCCTCCACAAGCAGAACTAAGAAAATCGTGCTTTTGCTGCTTTTCTTCTTCTTCTTCTTCTTCTTCTTCTTCTTCTTTTTCTTCGTCTTCCTCTTCTTTTTCTCCGTTATCTGCTAAGGCAGTTGGAGAAGACGTCAATACTAGACTACATCAAATTCATTTAAAAAATTCAGATTTCTCGCAGAATGTCTTTTAACTCGTGAAGTTGTTTTCATCTATGTTTACACGTTTTCCCCTTACCAACAGAATACTTGTCAGCTTTCGTTCTCATAATCATCAGTACTAACAATTACGAGAGAAGTTTAACGTTTTGACTTTGAATGATGCTGTTCTGGAACCACAGTTACAAAATATAACATAAGCTTGTCGACTTTCATTATCATAATCATCTATACCATAAATTACGAGAGAGGTTAATAGTTTTGAATTTGGATGATCCTCTTCTAGATCTACAGTTATAGTATATAACAAAAGCCCAAGAACTGGACGGCGTTGTCCGCCTATGTGACCGGCCATTGTGTCCAGACCTTTATGAGAAGCACAATATTGGCACTGGACAATATCGTTGGCCATGACCTTGAACTTGGAGGTCTTCGCGGTCTGTAGGGAGCTTGGGATTCGTTAAATGTCATTTTCTCAAAACGAAAACAGAACATAAGTTCATTATAGAGCCACTCAGAGATGGACGTTTCTCGCCCTCACAGCCGCCTCAGTTCTTTGTGTCTTGCTTTCCAGACTTAAAACGGGTATTTTCCCCCTCAACTTCTGGGGATATTTATCGGTTTGTTTGTCTCTATTTTTGCACATAGGGTTAGACTTCCAATATGCATTACGGCGGGAGGGCATAGTTATTTAGTTCGTCTATGTTCGTATCGATGCTATTACCGTTAGTCAAGATGCAGCTACAGAGGAGAAGCATATCAATGTCAAAATAATCGATATATCGATTTCACAGACACCGATAACATATTGATGTTTTGTCCTTAACGAAAGGATAATTTGTACTGCATTTTGATAAAGCTATATTATTTATTTTACATATTATTATTGTTATAACAGTGTAAATATCTGCCAGTTTTAGGAACGTTTTGGAATAAATGCTCATAGGAGCTTCAAGTGGAGAAATGTCGTTGGGAAGGGAGGTGGGAGGAGAGGCGTGGTTTAAATGATGTTCACATCTGAGCACTTGTTAAGACTTCCACTACACCTTTTTTTTAAATTTCAGAATTAGCCTGAGTGATATAGGACCATTCAGTTTCAGGCAAAACAAGCTCTAGATTTTATGTGATTAATTCCTCCCCCCCCCCCTTTCCACCCTCAAACGATAGTACCATCACCATTTTTTTCTTTTTTAAATGGTGATAACAATTAAGTTCAGAAAAATGAATCAGGTTAGTAAAGTTTTCAACATTTATCGTATTTGATACTTCCTCTGCGTCTTAGCAGAAAAAAACAACAACACAAAAAACAGAAGGACACTTAGGAGTCATGACCTAAGTGTGGCCCAGCCATAGATATAGTACACGTGTACTATATCTATGGGCCCAGCCCATTTAGAGTGCCAGGAAGTAAAAGTGCCGAAACACTTGTTAGACGGGAGTATCTCCCTCTGAAAATCTTCTGTAGTCTCGCTCTGCGAGTAAGAGAGTTTCCTAGATATTTTTCATACAGCCTAAGCAAGTCCGTGCCAGGGTTTTTGGCTAAGCGCCCATGGAAAGTACAGCCGACAGTGACGTCACAAGACACACATTATTTTGATAGACATGTCTATTATTTAACAGTGATATTAATGCTTTATGCCCCTCTGGAACAGTATTATTATCTATTGATCATGACGATCGCATTTTCCATTATAAGTGCTGTTCATTTGAAAATTGTTGATAATGCAGTCACTCGGGTGATATCAGAGGTGTTGCCAAGTGGTGGTAAGGTGGGTTTAGGGATAGGGAAAAAGGCGGCCGTCTCAGTATATTCAGTATTTGAATTGTCTCGACATGTATATATGGCGCCATAAGCTCTCAGAGCCTGTAGTGTTACGAGCTTATCCGGAGACCCTGAAATGCAGAGTGTTCTCTGCTGAAAGTATCCTACGGAAACGAAACAGAGTGGGCAAATGAAAATGGCGCATCATGAGGATATGCACCGTCTTTCCAGCATGCAGTTTTATTGAACGGAAATACTTCACCTTGACATCCAGATGACAAAAGAAATAGCGCCATTTTTATGAGTGGTAGCCGCTTGTCTGAAACCCAAAATACGAACTTCCCAAGTGCTGGACCACGATGTATCATTTTTATAAGTACCTGGATATCTTCAAACCAAAACGTTTCCATATATTTCCACGAACCAAAACATCTCTGATTTGGAGATTTTGATAACTACTAATGAGTGAAGGTGAGAACTTCTTGTGTAGAAAATCAAATTCTGTGTAGAGTATAGTTTCGTAAGTCCAGTAAATTGAATGCCATCAAAAATATAGAGACAGCGCAAAAAGAAATTATTAACATAGATATCACAGAAAGAGTAGGGTCTATGGGATGCCTGAAGGAATTTAAATTACTATGAAATTTATGGAAGTATGGTGAGAGGGCATTCTGTTATTCTGAGCCTCTTATTTGGAATTCACTGCCAGAAAATATTAGAAATTCGTCCAGTTTTGAATCATTCAAATGCCAGTTAAAAACACATCTATTTGTAAAGTATTTGTCAGAGTACCTACTGCTATCCGTACTTGGAATGCTCGCTGTATCAAGCAGATTTTTGAGATGTGTGTCTAGATTATGCAATAAATATGTTCGAGTGTGTATGTTTATGCTTGTAATATGGCTGGTGTTTAAAAGAAATGTATGCGATGTATCGCTATTAAAATTCTTCCTATTCTTATTATTATGTAGTTATAAAAGGTCTCAGAGCTGCACTGAAAGAAAAAGAAATCGAGTAAGAATTATGTACGGAGAGTACACAAGATTATAGCCAATTTCTGGTCGATTGAACCTCTAGTTCCAAATTCCCTTTTGACCGAAAATGCTTCTCTTTTTTTACCGCTACACCTCTGCATCAGCAGTGTAGATATCGGTTTCAAAACCTGTGCTGCTACAACAGGAAAATTCTGAAATGACCCCAGCTCACGTCCAGTAGACATAAAATCGAAGTTTATAATCCTCTTTATCTACTCTCTCCTCAGAGCCGTCAAACGCCAGCAGGGAACCGAAGCGTATATAAACCCCACACTTATTTAGGGCTTTATTAAGCTTGGGGTGAAATATGAAATAAGAGAAAGCTGGATATTAAC
>JAWQUT010000070.1:830661-856858 GCA_033807755.1 Ellobium chinense
GTCCAAATTAAGAAAAAAAGACAAAATAAGTTTTATTGACTGGGAGTTTTTTGCGGAAGAGGGAGGAGGGATCAAGATGAAATGAGGACATTCATGTACACAGACAGACAGACAGACAGACAGACAGACAGACAGACAGACAGACAGACACGCAGACAGATAGACTGATAAACGAACGGACAAACAGTTCCGCAGCAAGAGAAATGCGTCCACTGAGACAAGCATATATGCACACACACACACACACACACACACACACACACACACACACACACACACACAATCACACTCAGGCATGCATACATACATCAATTACACATGCACATACTGAATAAAAAAAACAACCAACCTCAGGTATGACATTCATTTCCAAAATGCCATTTCTTCATAATCAAGTTTTCGAATGGAAAAAGAAATGTTAAGAGTGGAACCATTTGTAACCACTCGCCCTTATTTGTTCCTTATCAGCATCATCACGGCCCAAGAACCTTCCAAATATTTAAAAGTCTCCGAGCCTTCGTTACCACACGAACTCCTCCAGATGTTATCAGCATGGCTACTCAAGAACTAACTTCTCAAATATTTGAGACTCGTATTCTCTCTCTCTCTCTCTCTCTCTCTCTCTCTCTCTTTCTCTCTCTCTCTCTCTCTCTGTCTCTCTGTCTCTCTCTCTCTCCCTTCCTTCCCCATCTCTCTCCTTCGTTCGATATCAGCGTTTTTAGCTGTTTAAACGAAACCCTAGGGGACTATAAAGAATTAAAAGCGCACTGCAGCAATTCTGTGTTCGGCACAGCGTACTTCGTTATCTACATTGTTCTTAGTAGAGTAAGAGGGAAATAGCAAAACGTGTCAACATGTACCTATCTTTGTATTTGGTTTGATCTGTGTAACTGTTACTGTAAGAAACAGTTTTCAAAAGGCCCCAGATGGTGACATGAATCCCTTGTGTCAAAATTCGGTAAATGAATTCTCGACTTCCCAAGGTCATTATGAGAAACCCAAGATAACTGGGTCTGGTTGTAAGGGTGTGAGTGGAAAGAGGGTTGTGGGAGCAAGTTTGAATATGTAATGAATAACTAGTTACTAGCGGGAACGTTTTTAAAGGACGGCCCGGAGCAAACGTTGAGGGAAGAGGGGTGAAGCTGCGTTGGAAAAACAGGGAAGGGTTGTAGTAGCTTGAGCGAGGGATAGGTCATACTGTAGCATGGATTTCAGTCTTGTATTTTTTGCAGTCTGCAACATTATGTCGATCTCTGAAATCTTTTTAATCACCAGCTTAGGCACTATTTGCTTTATTTTAAGCACAGCTCTGTCCAAATCAACAAAAACACCACACACACACACACACACACACACACACACACACACACACACACACACACACTCACACACACATATAAAACCTATTGTGAGTATTGGTGGAGTTTTTTTTTTCGATGGGGCAGGGAGTAAGGGCAAAATCACTAGCCCGAACCCTATAGTCACAGCACTAATAAACTTATCCAATCTCTCCCCTCCCCAAACCCGTCTCATACCACCGGTTTTTTTAAGGTTCCTTCCAAAACACTCCATGATACACAAAAGGAACCACAGCAAGAGCTAGATTGGCTTTTGTCGTCACAGGGCAAGCAGTGAGCAGTGAGGGTGGACTTGTATGATAAATTTTCAATATCGCGGTAATCCTCATGTGCCAACTATCCAAATGTATCGATACTGTTCTGATTCTAATATTCTGCACTTAGTACAATCCAGTTTTCAAACCTTTTCAGTCCCCAGGTCATACGGGTACTGAAGATTGAAAAAGGATCAAAGTTACCTTTTATAGTATGCCTGTAATGTTGATATCAGGTAATTGTAGTTGGATTAGTAATCACAATGCATTTCTTAGGTGAGGCACACTATGCAATAGGACACGTTCAACAAGCGCTTGTTCGCACCTAGTTTTATGTTAAATGGTTTCCAGGCTGCACAGTCACTAACGTCGGCAATAACGTCTGAATAAGATCGAAAAGGTATCGCAGGTGACCTTTCCGAAAAGAATCTGTCCCCATGTCTAATCTAGGCCAGCTGAGGTTCTCACGTGGCTAAAACAGGTTTCCTCACGTTTTATTTACTTCCCAGCTCTTTTCTCCAACGACAACTCTGAATTTCCAATCCGTATCATAACTCTGACCATTACTCAGTCATTCACGCTTTCTTGCTTCACTCCGCGGCCATGGCAAATACATGATTGTTTGTCCTGGTTGGCCGAATCGGAAAAATAAATTCCGTAGCTAGAATTATGTAACCGGCATCGGAAATGCTGGGTATCGAAACCCCCAAAAAACCATCTTGTCCGTCGCCAGTGGTTTGAGAAATCGGAGATCGTGTGAGATCGGCCATGTCAAAGTACTTTCAATCTTCCCTGAAAATGATGTATGAACCGCTGACCTTTGCTCGTGCCCACAACCAACCAATACGAGGGAGCTGATTTACGGAATGGAAGATGAGATAGCAGAAGGAGTAAATGGAACCAAAGGTCGGGCTGTACCAGGGGCGTAGATCATTTTGAAGAAGGCGTCGTATGCCTCCCTTTCTCCCCCCATCCCGTAAATTCACTTTCTGTAAAGAACCCGTTCGCTACGTCATGATTTTGAAGTCCTGTGGTCGTATTGCATAATCCTTAGTTTATTTAACGCACTGCGGTAACCATTGTAAACTCCCCAAAAATTAGTAGTGTTCACAGCAGTTAATGCAATACTTTAATTAACGCAGGGATTATGCAAATGGTCACTGATGTCACTAAATCACTGTCAGGTCTTTTGTCTGTACGTAGTCTAAGTTTGTTTGAGTCAGGGTTTTACTGCACTTCAGCATGATTACGACTATACTGCTCCCCTGTGCGTAAGAACAATTGAGAAGAACATGGGAAATAAGATGTAGAAGTACGGCGGATACGATAAAGGAATGCCACTTCCCGTACGTACAACTACGTCAAAACCTGTGTGAACCAAACGGTACATCACACGTAGCCAAGAGGTTACCCTCACATAAATTAGAAATCCGTGGTCATGTTAGTCTGTCTGTGTTTCCTAGTTGCCAAATATATTATAAGAGAATAAAAAGTTATGCAGCGCTTTCGAACTGGAAGAAGTCATCAGTTACTCACTTGCAACGCGCTGTATACCTGAAAACATGTAATCGAACGCATACACTCGGGGGCAATCACACATTAAGACAAGCTGATAATACCAGAATTTAACGATTTATGATGAAATATTAAACCAAAATAATGAAATGTATCTGTTAAAATTTCATGAGCACACGATGTTATGAGACTGTTCATGGTCAAACCAGAATTGTTTCCAAACGAATAATATGAATTAACCATGGATGATGCATGTTTGCCTGCGTGCAGATGCTACTGTGATGTAAGTGCATAGCTTAAAACAGTGATAGCTTAAGTAGACGGACAGTGGAGAGAGAGAGAGAGAGATAGAGAGAGAGAGAGAGAGAGAGAGAGAGAGAGAGAGAGAGACGGGGGGAGGGTAGGCAGGCAGACAGACAGACAGAAGACAGACAGATAGACAAACAAACAAAGTAAGTCAAGACAAGAAAAGACAAGATAAGACAAAACAAGACAAGACAAGAAAAGACAAGATAACACAAAACAAGACAAAATAAGACAAGGCAAGAAAAGACTGAGATAGATCCAACAAACAAAGAGATCAGAGGACAATCAAAATAGAAAGTGTTACCCACACAAAATGTAACAAGGGAAAAGCTCATCTCAGAGGCCCACTTCCGCAGACAGACAGCCATACATAAACCATTATTGTGATAGGTCTAAATACCGAATCGATAAACAATTCTTGCTAGAATGGATTGAGCCACAGAGGATCACTGCCCAGACAAAATATAAACCAAGATGATTAGTGTGATAGTTCGCCTGTTGCTTTGCGAGACATGTAGGTATGTAAATGGAACATTGACCTACTCCTGTCCCCTACCCCATTGTGTCGTAGAAGAATTATTTAACTCATTTCTATGTTTACAGAGAGATAAGAAATTCCAGAACCCTCAAAGTGCCCACAAAGAAAGAAGATACACACTGAAGCTCAAGGAATATGGCGTCAAGAAATTGTCATAGACAATTCACCTTTCTTTGATAACAGGGCTATTTTTGTGCTTGCTGCAACCCAGTACATCAAACAAAGTCACAGACAAAGCAAGCCACAAAGTCACTGGCTACAGAAACAGCAACAAAGCATTTTGCTTATCATATCATCAAAGTACCCAAAAACAAAGATATACACAATATGCACAATGAAGTATTAAAAAATATAGCGTCACAGTTATAGACAATTCGTCTATCTAAACAGGGCTATTTTTGTGCTTGCTGCCACCCAATACGCCAATCAAAGTCATAAACAAAGCAAGTCACAAAGTCATTGGTTAGAGAAACAGCACCAAAGCAATTAGCCTTATTCATGAGACTTCATCTGCATCAGCCTATACCTTCTATCTCGAGGATAGTAAATATGCCTACGTTAACTTAAGAGGGCAAATTTAATTTGCCTGCTTTTTTTCATCTCCTGATAATCTCACTGACATTAGATTGGCAATCTGCCTATGACGGTGATGATTTGTTTATCTCGTAGCCATCTGTAATCAAGGAAAGTCACATTGCTGATGCCTTTGCGACACAGTCCATTCATTCATAGTCTATTTGTCTGTGAAAAAGGTATCTGGCTACAGGAAGAGAAAACTTTCCCAGTTGCCAGCGATCAGTATAATTATCTGAAGATCAAAGTGTATGCTAGAAAGAAGCTTGAGAAAAGACATGACTGATCTGGTTTGCTGAGTAAGTAATGACTTCACATTGTGTCTCCGCTTGTGAACAAGGATGATCTGACTGGATATCACACTGTTTGAACAGCTTTGTTATTACCATCGTTATAGCTAAAACAAACAAACAAACAAACACACAAACACACAAACAAACAAACAAACAAACAAACAAACAAACAAAGCATTTGCCTTTGCATCGATGTCCCCATTTTAACCCTGCACTCATTTGTAACCACAAATTTAATTTCAGCCTACACCATATTCCGCTGGGCCTGAGCTGTGAAAAATGATAAATTATCGCCTCAGTGCGCCTTTTTTTTTCCCGCTGCAGAGCCCAGAGAGGCTCCCTACGGCCCTGAAGAATGAGATCTTGTCCTGAAATGATTGTGCTGTCCACGAGTTTGGTGTCATGTGCTCTCGTCACCTGTGTTGCCACTCTGGTCTCTTGCTTTTCCTCTACAACGAGAGAGACTGTTTTCCTTCATATGCCCATGCACGACACTGAGGCAAATGTAGTGGGGAAAATCTTATGATCTCACTGTTAAAAGAAGAGAAGACTAGATATTTCACCCATTTCAGGATACATTGCACTATACTTTCCGGCAAAAGTACGACAACCGATTGTCCTTTCGCTTGGGAAAAGTAGTTTTTCGTAAAGCAATTTAACCCTACTACAGGGGGAAATCCCTACAAGTGGCAACATTGCTCATCACTAACGGCATCAGCTGCATCCAGAGCTGTAATCAATTGGATACAGTACCCGAGAGGACAAATGATCCATGGCCCCCTTTCGACCAATAGCAGCGGCATCCAGTATTACTCTATCTCAGCCACGAACCTGAGGTCTCCAAATATGAACCCATCTCTGCCTTCCAAGGCCAGCCTATGATAGCCACGATGAAATTGGTGCTATCTCATAAAGACGCTGTGTGGATCTACTGTATATATATTATTTGCAAAATTAGCTTTGGTCTAACTCGAAATAATCTTGTTCATACAGAGCGGTGCACTAGCAGTTCGTAGAATGAGGAGAATTAATGCTATAGGGATCTTCAGCGATCTAACTGCAATCTGCACATCTCCAAACGGTCAAAATGGTCGTTTGGGGGGAAGGGGGAACGCAAGACACACACACACACACACACACACACACACACACACACACACACACAAATATACACATATATTATTATGTAAAACGATGGTGTTTTTTTTGTGGTTTTTTTTTCAGAGAGGGGTGGGATTGGGAGAGGGGTGGTGAGAAAATGAGCTCTACAAAANAGAGCTCTACAAAACTTTTTTTTGTTGTTTTTGAGGAGTTGGCCGGGGGGAATGGGGGGAGAGGGGCGGCGGCGATTTAAAAGCTTTGGCGACAATAAAGAAAATAGATGGCAGAAAATGGAACAGAGTGACAAAAATATGTCTACGGAAAGAAAGAAAGAGAGAAAGAAAGAAGGAAAGAAAGAATAACATTCAATAAGGCGGAATAGATTGCAGAAATTTGAAAAAAATATTTCGTAATTTGTTCACAGCGAAAACGAAGAGGATTAGAGAATAGCGAGGGAGGGAATGTGTGTGGGAGGAAGTGTGTCACATGTAATGATACAGAGCTATAAACAGAAAGGCCCACACAATGTGCACAGAACAATAAAACGATATAATCACAGGCAAAGAAAGAATAAAATGCAAAACAGAATACGGGCAAATAGAGAGAGAGAGAGAGAGAAAGAGTGTGTGTTTGCGTGTGTGAAAAAGGAAAGAGAGAGAGGAAGAGAGAGAGACAGATTGAAAGAGAGAGAGAGAGAGAGAGAGAGAGAGAGAGAGAGAGAAAAGATAAAAATTCAACAGATTCGTCCTGCAATACCCCGGCCAGGCTGATGAGTCCCCAACGCGAGGTGAGTACAAAGGCAAATCAGCCGGTACAGCTGTGAGCGAGTGCACGCACATGTGATGGAATTCAATTGAATTATATCCGATCGACCCGCCCAGCCGAACATTTAACACGGCATGGTAACGGGCATATTCTAAGTCCCTCGATTTTTCCATATCATACGAGTACTGTATGCCATTAACTGTACAGAGATGGGTCCCATGATGGAATACGCTCAACTCCAGGTCCTGAGAAGTACTGCATAGGTCTTTAGCGCTTTAGGAGTCAGAAATCGCTCAACGAGATAGACTAGAACTAGAATATAGTTCAACTTAACCCATTCAATACGTATGATCTTTATGCATGTCCTAACCCTTTAATCCAAACAGCGCATGGATGTTCGAGTAAGAGCCGGAAGCAGCATTCAAGGTTTTAAACAAGATTTATTGAGAAAAACCCCGAACCACAATGGGTGGGTATACTTAGTGGCAAATGACCGTACTGATTAAAATGTCAAACAAAATTCCATCAATCGATAAACCAAGAAAGTAATCAACCAATCAGCACATCACTAAATCCATCAATCATTTATTCAACTCATCATCCTGTACCTACAAAACATTCCCGCACGTCCTTTTCAACAGGATTATAGAGCGCTGTCATTACAAGCCAATGGAATTATTGAAACAAAGTGGCATCTGCACTTCAATAACATGTTATGTTGAAAGAGTTCAAAGCTTTCATCTTCTTCTTCTTCCATCTTCTTCTTCTTCCTCTTCTTTTTCTTTTCTTCTTCTTCTTGTTAGGGGATCATACTGATTGTCATGTAGATTATAATATCCACCTCCTCTCTGAACATTCATCATGTTGTTGGCCAAGTCAGAATTCAGGCCTTACCTAGTCCAAAAATCATAATAAATTCTGAGAACACGGATCAGCTAAGGAAAATTCTAAGCAAAAAGTCTGAAGCTGTCACCAGCAACGGCCCAAATTTCGGAACTGATGGCATAAGATTCTGGAGTACGTTGCATCCAGGGTCAGCTTCGTCAAGAACTCAAAAAATTTGGTCCATGTCAGGAGCACACATCCAAAAGTTATTACAAAATAATCAACAAGGAATATTAGCATACATTAACAGCAAAAACAAAGGAGGATGTGGATATACTAATTCCTACGCTAATCCCACGAGAGCACTACATTTTCTGTTATAAAGAATATCGGAGATAAAATGCCACTTGAGAACTGGAGCATTAACGATGAGATCTCTTATCGTGAGAATTACATTAACTCTCCATGTTGAAAGCTACTGAGGGTGCACTCAGCACCGACGCACTAATGAAATTTTCACGATGGTAAGAGATCCCATCGTGTATTGCACAAGCTCTCAACTATCTAAACTTTCTTCTTGATAATAGTCATTCATTTAGAGATGGTTTCTTATTCTACAGAGTTTTCTCACTGTATAGTCCGGCATCACATTAAACACGTCGACGACAGACACAACTACAAGAATCGGCCGTAGGGACGCGAGACACACGAATCCGGTACTTCATGTCATTTCGCCCGATATTTGTTTGTCCTTTTTTTCTCATGTTTAACCGGGCGAAGCTGACTTGACCAGTCCGTCACGGCACGACACGACTTTGAAATCAATACACATAAAGGTACACGTTTTCATAAGTCACGATTTGACGTGTCACGCCGAACTCGACCTGGACCCAGCAGATCCAGCACAGCACGATATGCAGCTGCTGAAGACCAGAAACAAATTCAAATTTTGGAAAGGAAAAAAAGGGAGGGTTGGGGAGGGGGAGAGAGAGAGAGAGAGAGAGAGAGAGAGAGAGAGAGAGAGAGAGAGANAGAGAGAGAGAGAGAGAGAGAGAGAGAGAGAGCAGGGAGACGGGAGTGCCCAGGAACCGAATGAATGTTCATTAATTTTTATTCTCACATCTGTAGCTATGGCAGAGTTTCCAACTCTGAAGGGGCCCAGCAAATTTCTTGGGTCTAAGACGCCGTGTACTCTACATCTACGCCTGATGGCAGACATGTTGCACGACAAACACAATTAGTCTACAAGATGAGACAATCATGAGGTGTGAAATAAAACAACACCTCCACCTATTCCAGAGTTAGGTCCCTGACGTCACACATGCGCAAGATTTCCATCCTGCTCTTGCGTGCCCTTGAGAGTAAGATCAACACAAGAATCGATACCATAATTCTTGGATCGCCCAGCTCTTTACCCGCCCAGCCTCCACTGCGCGACACTGTCCTCATGTCCCTTGTTCCACAAGTGGTGAGAAGAGAGAGGCAAAGTGAGCTAATTGTGAGCGTAATCTAATTAGACCATAGATTACTTGAGATCTGAGAATCACAGTGGTATTGATCTCCCGCCATGTTTTATAGGTGTCGGATGATAACACCAGCGAAAGAAGAGAAAGTGGTTTCGGTATCCTAAGATTGAACCAAAGAAAAAAATGAATGAATGGCGAGGATTTTGTTAGGAAGGGAGATGAGAGGGAGAGGCTGATTGCTGGAGGGGAGTTGTCCTGTGTCGTTCCCTTTTGTCTGGTGTATCGCTTCAACATTCTTTATCCTCTTCTTTCTCTCTCTCTCACCAAAACGCGTCTCGCGCAGTATTGGCTTCGTCCAGTTTATTCCATCACTCAATTTTCTGCCCGTCTTACAACATATCGCTTTATCTTTCCAGAATGAATTTGCGCGTATTTTGCTCTGCCTGTCACCCTGTGTCTGTACCCTGGTTTACTTGTTACCAGAGGCATAGCAAAGAGTGTATTTGGGCAAGGACGGAGGGGCGGGGATGGAGGAGGAGTGGGAGTGNGGGGAGGGGGGATAACTTCAGGAGCTCATTGGTTTCCAAGGGAGTCTCTCATATATTATTATATTATTATGATCATGTCGACAACAGGTTATGGATGGGTCTTGGGGACGTATGTGTGTGTGTGTGGAGGGGTGGGGGGCGGGAGGGGAGACTCCCGAAGCACGGTCTTCAGACCTCTCGGGTGAATGTCACTATATTCATCTCTTTAGTCAAGTCTCATTGATGACAATGTTTGACATCGACAATGATGACGATAATGATGATGAGAACCTCTACTGTGCCAGCGCTACTGTTGATGCCAAAATCCTGTAAAGTAAAGGACAACTCAGCTCTTGACTGTACAGAGTGGCTGAGTGGTCACAGCGTTATGCTCAAGATCTGGAGGTCGTGGGTTCGATTGCTGCCAGACCCATGTTATGAATGCTTTAGGAAAACATTTTATTCACATATTCCTCAGTCCAATCGTCGGCAAAATGGGTACCTGGCTTTAGGCAGTGAATTATATTATACGAATGATAGTGATCAGCCCCTGTAAGATGGCAGCGACACTATTACACTTCTAGGGAGCTGAGAAACTGCTTGAGCGACCTGGCCTCTTGGGTAAATAACGAGATGAAGTCGCGTGGGCGGAGACGACACACTTCACTGTTGTTGTTGCCATCATTATTATGATATTATTATTATCATCATTATTATTATGATATTATTATTATTATTATCATTATTAGCAGTAGTAGGGGTGGTAGTATAGTGAAATTTATCAGATCCATCCTCTCTTCATTAAGGAATTCTCTGTCCAGATAAAAAAAATGTTGAAATAATGCAGGAATTCCAAACTGACCGCCCCAAAACTGTTAGTATCAGTATTAGCTTTTCTGCAATTATGTCTTTGGCCTATATAGGCTTAAATATGTCTCCTGTTACCATATTGATATATCTCTCCGTCTGTCTGTCCATTTATCTGATTGCATGTCCTTTTTTTTTTTTTGTTTGTCTGTTCATTTATCTGGTTATCTATCTATTTGTCTGCTTATGTACTGTCTAATGGTAACTATAAGTCCATATTTTGTACTATTGATACAATGGGAATAAACCTGTGAAATTTGAAATCTCATATCACTATCAGTAGTAGTAGAGTCGAAGTAGTTGTAGTACCCTTACGTATGTATATTATACATGGCAGTATAGACAATTCGCGAGCTTTGCATCGAGAGGACGAAACGCCCCTTCAGCCACTACGTCCTTCCTATCCCGTTTTATTTATATCTCTAATAAACTTCGAATGTCAGATAATATCCTTGTAAACACGACAGACTCAATATTTCTGCTTTTGACGCCGACAAACAAAAATATAAATGCTTTTCTGGATGGCGTCAATCACAGCAATCGCAAAAAGCATCAAGTATTTGCTCCAGCCATTCTCGCTTTCGCTCTCTTTCTAGCGCGCCCGTTTTTTCAATTTATCTCTCTGCCTCCGTTCCTATAGCGCACCCATGGACAGACAAACATGCACGCTCACTTAAACATTAAAGAAGAAAAAAAATCAGTGATATTGCACATGGCAAATACCCGGCTTGACGGTTCCGAAAAAAAAAAGAAAAAAGCCAGGCTGTGATTCACTTAAACACATGACAAGCGTAAGAGACCCGAATGCCAAATTTCTCATCACCAACACCACTGGAGCAAAAGAATTTTATTTATATCCCCGGTCCGCGACGGGTCAATACTGGAATCTGTTTTCTGCGCAATGCCATTCTCGCTTGCTTGCCGTTCTCTCTCTCTCTCTCTCTCTCTCTCTCTCTCTCTCTCTCTCTCTCTCTCTCTTAGGCTGTCATACATTTTCATGAGAAAATTGTAGCCTCATACTTTAGGTTGTCACAAACAACAAAAACAACAACACACCAAATAAGCGCTAAAAAGAGGCATTCGCTCCCCTAATNTTGTTGCAACTGGCTCCATCTGGAAGGACTGATTGTTTAGTCAGTAGTTCAACTGGTTTGGCGACCACTGCTTATCACGACCAACATATCATTCCGGATAAAGAATTGACCGTTTATATTTCCTAGATACAGTATTTAACTTACGATCACTTGCCTAACACGACCAGCCTAAATACATAAGTTACTAAACATAGGGAAAGACATCGTTTAGGCGACCATCAACTGACTAATGTAAAATCACGCAAAGCATATCATAGAGCCTGAAGGCTAAGATCTAAGAACCATATGCATATGTTACTAAAAATGAGAAAAGACAATGTATAAAACCACCGCCAGTTGTTTAAGTGAAGATGGTTAAATAAATATATTCACGAACCACACGACAAGAGGGTCATCATTCTGATTTAAATGAATTTTGCCATTTTGAATTACGACAGGGCAGTCGAAGCCTAGCTACAAGGGTGTAAATGGGAGGCCGTGTGGAAGGGTTTTCTTTCTTTGAATCTCGACTCTCAAAACTGGTGATGGTCTGCCAAAGGTAAACACCTTTGAAAAGGAACGAAACGTGGTTGTCAAAGTTGTCATATGCAGGTTCGGCTGTAATCCTACTCGGACAGAGTTGAAAGTACACTTTGTCAGATTCACAGAGAGTTGTTCCCGGGTTTCATGCTCATAGCGGCAGGTTCGCTGTTCTTATATTATAGCCGGTCCAATTTCTCAGTCTGTTCAGTTTCTTCCACTTTCTTTCTTAGTTTCTCTCCATCTCTTTTTTTCTTAGTTTCTCTCTCTTTCTTCCTCAGTTTCACTCCCTCTTTCTCAGTTTCTCCAACCTTTTTCTTCAGTTTCTTTCTTTCTTTCCTTCTCTCCCTCTCTCTCTCTCTCTCTTTTGCTTTGTCAGTTTCCCTCTCTCTCTTTCTTTCTCAGTTTCTCTCTTTCATCCTCATTTTCTCTCTCTTTCTTTCTCAGTTTCTTCCAACTTTCTTACTCAGTTTCTCTCTTTCTCTCTCTTTCTTTCTTTCTTTCTTTCTTTCTTTCTTTCTTTCTTTCTTTCTTTCTTTCTAAGTTTCTTCCACTTTTTTCTTCAGTTTCTTTCTCTTTCTCTCTTTTTATAGTTTCTTCAGCTTTCTTCTTCAATTTCTCTCTCTCTCTCTCTCTCATTTTCTTTTTTTCACAATCTTTCTCTGTATCTCAAAGATGAAGTCACGTTTAGTGTGTTCATTAGCCAGACCGGCCTTGCTACCACGTGATCTCAATCACCCACCGCTGAGATATCTCATCACATAAGGTCGGCCTCCACCTCTCCCCTTTCATGTGAACACATGCTGGAATAATTGCTCAAACCCTCTTTCCTCATCTCTCTTTCATGTCTATTTATCTCGATCTCTTTTTCCCCCTTCCTCTCTGTGTCCATCTTTCTTTCTTCTTTGTCAACCCAAAGCATTTTGTTGGGTTAATTTGCATGATGATTCCCTTTGATCAGTGCGGTGTTAATTTCCTACAATCTGACCACACATGTCGACATTTTTTGCCTCTCTTTTCCAATGCATTTCTCCCTCCACCTTTATTTAAAATCTGTTCCCGATCGTTAATTCAATCATTCCAACTTCCCACTGAGTGAGATAATCTGTACAGTTTCCCTCCTCCGATAATGTGATTTTGTGATTACAATAATAAAATATCGTCCTTGTTGACAGGAAAGGTTGTATTTCGCAAATTAGGCCGAATGGCGCCATTGGTATCAATTTTATACAGAATTTATATGCTAGTTCTCATGACATTCCTGTTTATGCGGTTTACAAGTCTCGTATCAAGGCTAATGCGCGCTCAGCAGATCTGGTCACTCTGGGACTCTTTCCACTCTGATGGAAGTATAGTTCAAGGGTGTCGCTACCGTTTACAGGAGCTTATCACTGGCAGTCTGATAATAATGTATGAGCCCTGCATGATAGCTTTTCTCATGCGTATAGAAGTGCAGAAGTCTAGATTAACTTGATATGACTTTAAGGACTGCAATATTGGCAATCAGTCTTGGTGCAGATAATAAACGATAATGTTAAAATACTGACGGTATTAACCAGAAATAACCCTATTTGCAATCCCTCTGCGGATTGTTGCCGTCTGGACAACACAGGTAAATCTATTTCAAAACTTTGAACATTTTTGTTCTTTCGCAGGAAATCACTATTTTCGGTGGCCAAGGTCAACTCACAAATTCGCGAAAATGATACACCCGCCAACAAAGAAAACTACAAATGCACTTTCACAATAAATGAACTGTATATGTACAAAAACATGACGTTGAAGCTCAGCCCTCGCTTTCCTCTACTTTCAACCCTATCGTGATGTCATTACAAAACAACCAGGCCTGTCACCAAGACTAGGCTTTTAAGATTCTATTTCAGTCTCATCACAACCTCTCCATGCCCAACAGGTGACACTGCAGATAATACTGACCTACTCTCACGCAGTGTTGCCACTCTCTTCTTGTGCTTTACCCTACAGCAAGGGTGATTTTTGCCCCTACAGTTCCCTATGCAAAATGTTGACGCAAATTTGGTGCAAAAAAAATATTCTGTAATCTTACTGTAAAAAAGAAGCAAACCAGGCATTTTTCACATTTATTTTTTTTTCTGACGTCTCTATATAAAGCTCAGAGAGAAATGGCTTTTGGTACAGCCATTTCACCCTACCCTACTGAAAAATCTCTGCAAGTGGCAACAATGACTCTCAAAGAACATTTATTTTCTTTCTTTCTCCGTTTGTCCTACATTATACTCCGAATGCTACTGTTTGTTGAACTCGCCTTCCTTACCCATTTAATTTTGCTTTCTATCCCCTCCCTACCCCTTTTCCTCCCTGTCTTTCCCCGGCTGCCGAACGAAGCACCGCAGATAATTTTCAATAAGGCCGCATTATTCGAGCGAACAGTGGCTCTAACACGAATGGCAAAATCGATACCAGCTTGGTGACATTTCTTTCGGAATCAACTCGTCAGCGCTATTTTTAGACCATTACCGCGTCCGGTGCCGTATTTCCTCGCGGTTTTTAAATGCGTTTATAAAGTCTGGAGTAATTGAATTGTGCTTTTAGTTGTCTTCACCAGCTCTATAAATAGATAAGGGTTGGCGTGGCAGTCATTGAATAAGAGGAAGCATAGATGGGGCGGAAGAATGAGTCAAGAAAATTACTTTTCAGGCTTTGGGGGAGGATAAAAGGGAGGGCAAAGGGGTCTTATTTATGTAGGTTATAACAGGACTAACGAACTTGAATAGATTTGGAGCAATCCATAACGTCCAATTTGTGAGCACCGGATTCAGGCATTAAACTAGACAGGCTATAGTTTTTTGGTCTCACAAGTCCACAAGGGCCCTACAATATTCACATCTTTTTTTTTTTNGGGGGGGGGGGGGGAGGCGGGAAGGCGCTTCCAAAATGTTATTAGTTTATTAGAAATAAATATAATCCATCCTCCTCAATTCGCTGTTCTTTATCACTCCCATCACCCATTCTCCATCCTAAGTTTTTTTTGCATCGCTAAACATGTCTTACCTACTGGATTTAAAATGTCCGGAGACAGGAGAGAGATAGAGAAAGAAAACGAAATGGAAACCCAACGGACATCTGTGTCCATAAACTGGAGCTGGGCTATCCATTAGGGGCAGTGCTCTTTGGGCTGTGCTCTTTTTTTCTCTCTTTTAATATAAACAGAAATAAAGAAGCACTAAGGCAGGAAAATGAGATTTTGTTTTTGGGTTGGGGGGCAATNGGGGGGGGGGGTATGTTAGACCTTAGTGCACCAGAATGGCTCCCGTCGACCCCACACTTTTTGTTTATTTTACCACTCTTTCTCTACAGATCTATAGCTGGGAGTATTTCTGAAGAAAGTCTTGTTGCTTATTTCTTCGGTCCATTTTCTCCCCCAAGCAACCCATTTTCATCTGCGTCTAATGCAGCCAGGGGCTAAATGGCGCTTTGATTCCCTGTGGAGAGTTCTCTTGATGGCCGTTCTGTTAATGCTGGAGCAACCAGAAGTCATGGGACGGGGTTGTGGGGGNNNNGGGGGGGGGGGGGGTAGGAAGAGAATAATTATTCATTAAATGCTACTGTTATTTATTTTCAGAAGGGTCATATTATATAACAAAGTTTCTATATAAAGCTTAAGATTATGTGTTTCATCACGTCGCTCCTGCACACTTGAATTTCATGCATAGCCGTTTTTTCAACGAAGCTTTGTAGGGTGGTGATCGTAGTTGAACAACAACAACAAAAATAATTGCTTAAAATGTCAACTATTACTAAAACAACAGTAATAATATTGATAATAATAATTATAATAAGATAGTGTACAATTCAGCTGGTTTTCGGGGCAAGAAATAATCTCCCTCCACTCCCACACAAACACATACATACACAAACACATACGTTTTTAATCTTGATCACAATATTTAGGCAATAATAACTACACACACACACACACACACACACACACACACACACACACACACACACACACATACACACACATACACATACACACACACNCACACACACACACACACACACACACACACACAAATTACACACACAAACACACTCACATGCACGTTATTTATAATATAATAATGCCTCGTTGAGTTTGTCAAACTATGTACACGTGCGCGCACACAAAACAAACACATGCACACACACTATCTAACTGTGAATTACATTTCAATCTTATACAGCAATTTTGTCTCTCTCCCACTCCCTCTCTCTCTCTCTCTCTCTCTCTCTCTCTCTAATGCGGTGTCACCCAATCGATCGCCTTCACACCCCTCTGTGCTCGCCACTTCTCTCATTCCCCAAAGGAAATAAGTCTCAACACCTTCTCCCGGCCGCCATTCTCCCATAGCCGCCATTGTGACTGGCCCACGTGATCAGTGACGTCAGCTATTAACCAGATTGTACTCTAATTATAACCTCTTTCATCCGGTGCGTGTAAAGAGGGGNGGGGGGGGGGATTGGAGGTGGGGATTTATTTGAAGGACTGATTATTTTCCCAATACATGTATACTTCAACTGAACAAAAAACAAATAAAAGGTGTGTAATGTAAGCAGAGATGCATATCCGTCCTAATTCAAACTAAACAAGCTTGAAATCTGGTTTCCTTCAAAAGTTGTGCAACTTAAAACGAAATAAAAAATTATATTCTGCGTGAAGAGCAACAACTCATACAGTATTTCCTTTTCTTCTAAGAGCATTCAGAGCGCACATACTGAACACATGAAAACGCTCTGTCAGTTCGCTGAGAGCAATTTTTTTCAATGAACTGGTTTTTGTCCTCAATGAACTGAGATTTCACAATCCTTCCAGAAATTGCTGAATAAGACTAGTTACTTCCCATTTTGACATGACGTCAAATATCAGCAAAAAATCACCGGTGCGTGCGTACCAAGAAAGTTGGTGAAATCAGGCCTGGACCATCTTCTACTTCTATTCTCCCTAACCCCATCCTCCTCCCCAATAACCCTATATTCCCACCCCTCACTATATTATCCCCAAAGGTTTGTAACAAACCCTCCGCCCCAAGTCTTGATTTAATCCTTAGCAGTTCTGGGATAATTACTTCCGGGCTTGGAGGTTCTAGGCCATGGGGCTTCATTGCGTTTCACACCTACTGGGGAAGACTTAGGTAGGGTGGGGAGAGAGGTAGGTAGTCATGACCCTGAATAAATTGCAAAATGACCGGCCGGGCAGGAACGAGGGAAATCATTGAAATTTAAAGTCAAGCACCGCGCTTGAAGAAAAGAGGATACCGTTCTGATAAGCAATCAAAATGAGTTGTGAAATTGTTCATGATCGTTTGATATATTGAGAGTCTAGACTCTGTGAATAGGTCAAGTGGGAAAAGAGGGAATAGATCTAGTTGAAGCTGAGATCAATATTTGGGGATATTGTGTAATAATGTGTGAGTGCAAATCACGTAACCAAAGATGGGTGTGAGCATAGTTGGACTGTCCCGGGGGTGAGCGGATGGGTGGGTGGGTGGGGAGGGGATATGGGGGAGGGCGTTGAAGAGAACGGGGGATGAAGAGATGCGAGAGAGGAGGGGCTGAGGGAGGAGGCGGGGAGACAGGTATTCTTTCTATAAGATAGCAAAACTATGAAATAGAAGAATGTAGAGAAGTCTGGTTGATGAGTTACAGAATTTAATTTCAATGTGTGGAGGGAAAGGATTGGTACGGAATAGACAAAAAATATTATATGCATAGTTTATAATATATAAAGAAAATCCAGAACTCAATAAAGAAACGTTTTCAAAGATTAATTTCCACCAATTCTTCCTCCCCTGCCCTTCTACAAAAAATGTTAAAAAAAAAATGAAAAACGTGTGAGTCGAAACGACCTGCATTACAATAGTTTACTTGTGAGTAGCAGTGAGAGACTGACGTCGGCGAAGCAGCCCAGGCAACAGTGGTAAGGGAAACTACTCAGGAATTACTGAAATACTAGCTGTGAAGTGGATAATATCCCTTTTTTTTTGTCTGGCAGTCGACTCTGGGAAGGAAAGACAGAGTGGAGAGACAAGAAGAAATAGGTGCCCTGAAAGAGTCAGAAATAGACTAAAGATAGTTCGGCATGCAACAGCAGAGAAAGAGAGGGGGAGAGAGAGAGAGAAAGAGAGAGCGGGAGAGAGAGAGGGAGAGGGAAAGAGAGACAAACAAAGGGAGGACAAAGGAAAGAAAAGAAAGAGACAGGCAAGACAACGCGTGGGAAGGTCACAGGGGGCAAGAAAACAGTATGGCATGAAATGAGAGAGAGAGAGAGACAGAGAGACAGAGAGAGACAGAGAGAAAGAGAGATAGACAGAGACACAGAGAGACACACAAGGGAAGTAAGGAGGGTGACAAAGCCATCCAAAGAGTTCCCAGCATAATTTCTTACTATACAAATGGAACAGCAGATGAAAGTATTTGGAGAGGAGGATGAATCAGAAACACAGTGGAACATTCGGTATGTGGAAAATAGCTCACCATGTCCATAGAGAGATTTTCATGCATACCTCTAGTGGAAGAAGATTATAAGCCAGTATTACTGCCTACAATATAATACATCGCCACCACGACATGCCTTTTCCCATTTTTTCTTTCCATTGCACATTACAACTGATTATTCAACCTATTAAGTAATAACACAATTTTGTAATGCCAGTCTCCCGGATGCCGTCATGTAAAATCCACTAAAACGTATATAAAATGTATATTCTAATAACAAGTTACAAAACATTGTGCATGTGGCTCTTGCTACTGTTCTGAAACAGCGCTTTGACTCATACATCGTCTCCAGAACTTTTCCTGAAATGGACGAGAGCCGCGAATTAGAGCAAAATGCTGTTTTGGAACACTTGAGACCTTGCGCATTAACGATGGGACCTCTTACCATCGTAAGAATCACATTAGTGCACCGGTGCTGAATGCACCTTTAGTAGCTTTCAACATGCAGAGTTCATGTGATTCTTAAGATAATAATAATAACAATAATAATACATAGCATTTATATTGCGTCCGTCCCTGTGCATACAGGCTCTGAGCGCTTTACATAGAGAGGTAAATAAAATTATATTTTATTTAGCTCAAGTATACTCCCAAGCATACTATACTCTGCAGCTATATAGTACCGTACAGTTGTATGATAAAAAAGATTTGATTTCGCAGACTCTTATGGTCAGTCAAAATATTGTTTGTACAAATGGGTTTTGAGAAATTTCTTAAAATTACTTAGACTATTTGCTTTACGAACATGTTAGGCACTTTATTCCAGACAAATGGTCCTGTGGACGTAAAAGCCCTTTCTCCAAATTTTGTTCATGTTTGCTTTTGGTACGTGGAGACAACAAGCATTTTCAGATCGTAATCATCTAATGGGCTTATGCTCAGGCACCAGGTCCGATATGTATGCAGGCGAGCTACCATTTATGGTCTTATAACAGAAAATGGCAAGCGTAGCAGATCCCACTATAAATGCGCAAATTCTCAAATATTAATTAACGTTACGAGAGACTTACCAATAATGTACTGGGTCCCGTCCAAGATGGTGGTAAATGCCTTCCTGGCAACTCGAGGCGAGCAAGGGTTGGACTGGGTCTGTGTGGGAACGTATTCCTCCAGTTCGCACGTGTCGTCTGTCACATCCGGCCCCGTGACCTTGACCAAAGGTAAATGGGACACTGACTTACTGGTGACGTCAGTCCTTAGTCTCCTGTGCTTCAGGTTGGTAAGTTTGCTGATCAATTCGAACTCTGACCCGTACTTCTTCATGATGTTACTGGTCAGCTGGTTAAGTAGGTCAAGGTCATAAGGCGCATTTTTATTGTGATTGCAAGCCATTTCGAATTATTTCAGTGGTGCTTCCAGGGAAAACAAATCAGCAGTATTCCTTCCAAGCAATGGGACTATTTGACGATCAAGCAGCCCACTGCCCAACAGATATCAAATATCATAATACAAAGAAAGCCTGTACATCCAAGCTAGGCGGTCGGGGATTGATATGTAACATGTTCCTAAATTCTGATCACAGCTTTAGTGATTATTCCATTGGAAGTTGCCATTACCTGAGTTCCGAGAACAGAAGACAGAATGAGAACTAATCCCAGGTCACTGATAAACACGGGCAGAAATGTCAACGATGCCCATAAATATGCCATCTCTCAAAACTAAACAAAACTGGATTCCAATCCAATGTTATGGTTGCCATGGTAGTTTGGGATTTGTAAAAATCTCCGGCCTCTAGTCGTGATCAATATAATCCCAAGCAAAGTATTCGCTACAAAATAAAACAACGATGAAGGTGTTATACATGAGAGACACTGTCATCAACAAAGCGCTATCTCAATGTGCATAAAAGCGCGACAAACGAGACACGTCATGCATCATCCCTAACTGTGGTTGTCAGAACTGACATAGTTATACGTGCCTATATCTGGCTATAATATAAGATTTATTTTCTTATATTAAGCACAATATGCGGCTTAACCCCCGTCATTATCAATGCAGTTAACTTTGCATGTATATCATTGAAAATAATCACATATCGTGTTTGGTAAGCCTATTCTGCAATGAGTATAATCGTGGTTGTAACTCCTAGGAAACCTAGTTATTATCAATGCTGTTGAATTGCAATGAACCTCCTCTAAACAGCAATCCTCAAGATATGAAGAGATACTCACACTCATCAAAAGTTATAAACCGCAGAAAAAGTCTGAAACTTCATTACTGTGTTGTGTGGAAACCCAGTTGAATATGATATTAAACTGGCACCGCCAGCGAATGCAGGTGCATACCGTTAGGTTATTAAATAGGACATAAACAATGATTATGTTCTTACAGATTACATCCTGCGCAGATTATAAAAAAAGGATGTGCAAGATATTTACGACTAACAGCTGACTTTGTTGAATTCTTGCTTTTCTATATTTCATACAGCACAGGGTGACGTCCAAAACAAACAAACAAATAAAAACCCTTAAATCTTATTGCATTTCCACTCTGAAATTACGTGACAAAAAATCTCATGTAGGATGTTTAGTCAGTAAATCAACTATATAAATATAATTATGACCAGGTCCTCTTCGCTGCCATACAGAAATAAGGAATGCGTGTCAGCCAATGAAAACATGGCACCCAATCAGATTCCTCGGTGAGTTCTGTTCGGTCGTGATTGCCTCAGGGAAATTGTGTCCCTAACAACCTCGGAATAAAAAGATTAACATTTAAGGTTTCAGGTCACATCAGGCAATCATCTTAATATTAATCTGTTTGGAGGTTCATTCCTCGCGGTAGGTGTCCTCCTACTTCCTGGTCTGTCTGCTGCATAGCAAGATAACATTATTAAAAGTGTTCTCAAAAATGAGATGCGTGGATCACGTTGGAAACGGGCTTAAGGCAAAACATCACCGCAATTAACATACCATTTTCCACTTTGGCGTGTAATCTGCCATGTCTATTTCAAAGAGAATTGTAGCAGAGTTGCTAACCAAGACGTGTCCTATGAAACTGGTAAAAAGAAAACGGAATTTCAATCACTTTGCACTGAACATGCCTTGGTGTGGAACTCTGCTGAAATATAGCACGATAGCTAATGCACCACTTTTCACTTTGACTCGCAGTCGTCCATGTCAAATCCACAGAGAGCTACAGTGGAGTTGCAGACCATGTCCTATGCCAACTGGTAAAAGGAAGGCCGAATTTTAGATAATGTTGCATTGAGCATGTCTGGGTGTGCAACTCGGCTGTAATATGGATTAGACATACTAGCCGACGTGAAAACTGGTGCATTAGTTATTGTCATGGTTTACCCGGGATACATGGCCATGAGAAACCGCATAGATCGCATTAAATGTGTGTTACCTTTAATGAGGCCAGACACACTCAATTGCCATGTTCTTCAGAGATAGCTCCCATAACGGTGTTAAAGCGCCATGCCACTCCCTGGTCTGAGAGAGACTTCTGATCTAATCTGGTTTTTTGTATTAGATGGACTAGTATGGGGCTGAATACTTTTAAGCTGAGATCGATAATTTTGGGCTGCGATCGCATTTTAAAATTGAGATCAAAATCTTGATAATTATTCATCAAAGTTTGTTAGGTATCTCTTCAAGTACATATTGTATCTTCGTCCTATTATTGAGTAATACTTGTTCATTACTGTTTCGCAGATCAGCCGGCCGTCGAAATACAAAAATCGTTGTGTATAAGATGTTTCCAATCAAGCCTTAAACTATGAAGAACGTATCCTGAATCGACATGCTTCTTGTGTAATCTCGTCTAGCCTGTTTGCTAGACGGAAGTCTCACATATTATAAACTGACTGTGTTTATTGTAGGAATCTAGATATGGTTATTTGGCAATGTGCACAGTCCCCTAGAGCGGTCTGCCATATTTGGACAAAAACGAACGTCAGGGATACTCCAGCACGTCAAAGAATGCACTCTTACAGTAAGTCGGTCGAGTTTACAGTAGTGCTATAGTACCTGCTCTTCAGATAATCACCTTGAACTTCAAAGCTGAGAAAAGAGCTTTCAAGTAACACTACTGTCCTCACTTAACCACTCTCGGGAGGCAGTAACCAGCGAGAACGATTGTGTTGTCGTGACTACGGTGATTTTCAGTAGAGATTTCAATATCCTTCAGCGTCACGACTTCACTACCATAAGGTTACATCAACAACAATAAAGCCACATAATGACAACAACAACAACAACAACAACAACAACAACAACAACAACAACAACAACAACTACTACTACTACTACTACTACAACAACAACAACAACAACAACAACAACAATAACAACAACAACAACAACTAAAACAACAACAACATCAACAGTAGTGCGTAAGTACCAAGATGCTATCTGTAGTTCTTTCAGGAACGACAGGGAGCGTCACGTCTTGTAGTCGCTAATTATACACGTATTGTATCAATGGCCATTTTCTCAGTTTGTCAACTCATTCCACACTCGCCTAAGTCATTTTTTTTTATCATCTAAGTTGTTTCTATTACTTTGATCTTCCATTTATCTTCCTTTTCCTTCTAAAACAAATGTAGAGTTTTTGACTCGTTGTTATATCCCAGTTTTATAAGCTAAACTACATCTGCCTCATTTCTTTGCTTTGAGCAGCAGGTTGAGAGTACTTGAGACCCTAAAATAATGATTAAGCGAATGTGGAATGAGCGTGCCGATATAGCAATGTCTGAAAATCGTTTAAAAACCTTGAGAAATCACTCGCCCCATTGCAATTTCCACACACAAAACTCTAGCAGCATCTATTCCGGAACAAACCTAACCTTTCCATGAAGTTTCATTCAAACTGGCCAATACCCTTTTATGCGATCTACTGAGAACTTCACTAACATACGAAAACACTCAGGTGTAAACTAGATCTACACCGTCCATTAGTTGCCAGACAACCTGTAATATGGTCTGGCTTCTATGCAAGAGTCTGTGCCAGTCAACTGCGAACGCCAACGTCACCAAAATGCATAGTCACCTCATACGACGGAAACGAAGCTGATTAAGTTATTAAGCATTAAGAAAATACACGTCACTGTGGTGAGTTAAACATCAGCGTAAAGACCGTCTTATATTGTTCACTTATTAACTATTGAATCCTGTCTTAATCTTGCGCACGTGCGTCATACAAACTCTTTCTCTTTCTCTCTCTCTCTCTCTCTCTCTCTCTCTCACACACACACACACACACACACACACACACACACACACACACACACACACACACAGAGGTCTTTATAAAACTTGAAAACACTCCTCCTACTTTCTTCTGTTTTTTTGGTCTGGCTATTCCGTTCAGATTTGGTACTATAATCACAACATACAACTATCTCTTATGTCATTATCATTTTATTTGAAAGTTTGCACAGACATGGCATCCCTGCAATGCGGCAGAGAACTCTTGAATATATTATCTGAAATTTAGCTCGCGACAAGCTAGAGAGAAATACCTGCTACCACGCGGAAAACTTCAAAAACTTATCTTTATCTAGATCTAGTTGCCCTACCTTAGAGCACTTTATAACTCGCCTTTACAATATCAGATAATTTTCGAGAGAGATTTCGGCAATTACGAAATACCATCAGCCACATTCCACTCCTGTCTCGGCCTCATGAAAAGCCAGAATGGAGGAACGTAATAATAATAAAAAAATACGTTTTATTCCTAGGAGATTTTTACAACCAATAATAAAAAAGCTGGGGAGTTGGACTGACCTTTGATGAATTCATTACGACGCTATTAAGTAATGACTGGGTAATTCAACATTTTTTTCTCACCATCCCATGTCAAAATACCAAAGATATAATTATTCCATGTCAAACGTGGGTTTTTCCAGGTGTCTTCTTCTTTCACACTCTAGATTATCTTGGCCGTGCGACCTTCAAGTTGTCTTACAATCAAATTCAGTGTTTGTGGGTTCAGTTCCAGAAGACAAATATCTGAGCTATATTGTCATTGGGAAAGATGCTTCACTTCCATTTCCACACTTCACTAGGGTGTGAAGTTTGAGTATCTGGCTTTAGGGTTTGAGGTGGAGTCGAGGGAAGGGGGAGGGGAAGGGAAGGGCAGTATATCTAGGTACTTTCGCCTAGAGCTTGGTTTAGAGTTAGAGGGAAGGTTTAGGTTTAGAGGGAAGGTTTAGGGTTAGAGGGAAGGTTTAGTTTAGAGGGAAGGTTTAGTGGTAGAGTTAAGGAAGAAAAAGCAAACTTCGGACAATCGTTAGATATTATCATTGTCTACGAACTCTCTCAAGTCAAACAGTCACTTGAGCACGGTGCCAGTGTCAAGCAGTCTAAGTATGCTTTAAGTTAAGATTAAGGTTTATACATGGTTTAAGGTCACTGTCATGGGACTTTCCAAAGCGCCTATGCAGAAGGTTCGGTATGGATCAAACCCCGGATGTCCGGCAAATTTCATGAAGAAAGTCGAGAAGCTTATACATCTCCAAATTTACGCACGCTGATTGGCTGAAGGGAAAGGCGCCATGTGCCAACACAACCCTCTATTATGTGAACCTTAACTATAAAATTACGTCGTAACAGAAATCCCACATTCCAGAACTTTGGCACGAAGAAGAATGTCCGTGCCAAAAAAAAAAAAGCCCCTGTCTTTTGATAAAATTAAGTACAGTACAAAGATAACTTTGTGAAAATGTCAGGTGTGCAGCTTAAAATAAAAGGCAGGCAAGCCAGACAATGTTTAAAGTTTAATTATTCACCGCTTCGCCAGCATGTTCGCTCAGCACTCGCCGTTAGCCGCAATTAGCCTCAGAAAACAAGGGGTATGTCGGCAAAGAGAAGTTAAAAACAATGAATGATAAGGTAAAGGTATGCCATCCTCTTGGAAAAGAAGAAGAGTGTGACGAAAAGAAACACCTCAAGACAGCCGAAGCTGTTCCTGCAATTCGAATTTCGGAGCCTGCATTCAGCTTTGACTAGCATATCAGCTGCTTCTTAAGTTGTCTTTCTTTAATTACTATACGATGATTCAACTGAAAGTTTTTAACACATGACAGCAAAATTCTAGAGACCCGAAAATTGTCTCAAAATACAGATAATAATGATAAAGTTCATTTATACAGCACTTCACCGCCGGCAGGCTTGAGGCGCTTTAACGCCACATATACACATACTCAAACATAAATGCACACCTCCACAAACACAACACAGATCAAGTGCGTGCAAACACACACGCACTCGTGTTCACTCACACGTACACTTGCAGTATATATATGTGTGTGCACTCACAGAATAGGGTAACTTAAATCTTCGTGAAGTTGGTTCCTGTTCGTTTTGTTAATAAACAGTAAAGATTTTGAAGACAGCCTAACGGCCAGACAAGTCTCTAGGATCTGTATGTCTTTGGCACTACAGCGTAAGCAAAACACAATTCATATTTCCAGCAGTAAAGGAAGCGAAAGCAAATTGTCTAAACTTGTAAACCATACGTTAATCTGCCCACTAGTCCACACTGGCATATATGTGGAGTTGTAACTCTTCTTTAATACATTCTAGACATACGCTGGTGTGATACATCAACCAAGGCAGATACTTGAGCTGTGTACAAGACATAGGAACTTGTATGAGGAAAGAACTATCTGTCCAATGTATTCAAATCTGATATTGCTGAAGCCCCCTTCCTCACCCATCCCCCCACCCCCAC
>JAWQUT010000070.1:872565-884627 GCA_033807755.1 Ellobium chinense
CAGCCTCACTCACCCACCCGCCTCCCTTCCCAGCAACTCCGACTCGAATTCAGGTAGTTTTTTAACATGGGGTGGGGGAGGTGATGAAAAAGTTTGATCGTGTTTTCTAAAGGTATATTTTTGGGATGATTATATCGGTGGCTTATGCCAAATTGGACAAAACGTTCTATGACGCAATTACAGTGTAATGCATTTATGGGCTTTTGTCGTGATAAGGAAATGTACTGTACTAAGTACGGTCAAGGGTGAACATTCGGTCAGGGGGGATTATTCTGGCTTCATGGGGTGGGAGAGACGAACCACGATTGGAGCTTATGATAATTATGTTTGTGTCAGGATAAAGGGAATGAGGGATGACAGGGATCGGAGTGAGAGAAGGAGGGAGAGAGACTGAAAGAAGGAAATGAAAAAGATATGGAAGGAAGGACGAGGCAGAGGAGGGAAGGATGAAAAGATGGATGGATGGGACAGAAAGGGAGGAGGGGGGGGAAGCAGAGAGAAAGAATGCTAAGAAGGATGGATGGCAATAAAAGAGGGCAGGAGAGAGAGATAGACTGATGGATAAATAAAAGAAACGGGGACAGGAGGCAGGAGTTTGATAGAAGGAGAGAAGAAGAATGGTAGAAAGGATGAAAGAAAAGCAATGAATAAACAATATAGAAGAAAAGCTACTTGAAGAGAGAGAGGACAGCAGAAAAGATGGAAGGATGCAGGAAAAGCAGGGAAGGAAAGAAGGAGAAAATGAATTGGTGACAAGATGGAACAAGAGAAATAAGGATGGATGGAGTATAGAATACAAGGATGAACGGAAGAGAAGAAGGAAGTAAAGACGGTATGTTATTGATCTTATAATTTTAAAAGACACCAAAAAATGATATCGACATGAACATCTAACCAGTGTGAAACACTAGATAGAAGAGAGCCTTGAAAGATAAGAAGAGACGGGCACAGAAATGAAAGTATTGAAAGCGATGACAGTAAAACAAAGCAAACTGCAAAAGATACTGGCTCAAAGTAAGAAGACACCATCTTTCTGTTAGACTGTTGGGCATTGCATATGTAGAAGTCATGCTTTGTGCCACGAATGCTGATGATGGTACTGATAAGTGTTAGAGATGAAGTTGATAATTGAAACACAATTAGGATAATGACGATGAAAACAATACCAATGATGACGAAGTTAACCGAGGGTGCTAAGGACCCCGCTCACCACCTACCCCCTCCCCCACACATATCGTACCAAAGAAACAAATATAAACCTGATGCATTTCGCAATCCGCCTAGTCGCAACCTCCTCCACAAAACAAAATACTATTATATGTACATAAAAGTCATTGAATAATCGCAACTTCTGTTAATCGGAACTGTTGTTCGTGCTCCTGGGGAGATGCAAATAAGCGAAACTGACTGTACATGATCTTATACATTGACAGTGATGATGGTGCTGGTGGTGTTGGTATTAATGGGAGTGATGATATTAAGAGCTTTCTGGAGACAAATAAGATCAGTCTGACAGATGGACTAAGAACAAACAAACCCACATTGTCCGCAGACTGCCATCTCCCCAATGCCAGATTCGCCGATCAGTTATTCTCTTAATGCTCACACCATCTGCCCTGACTGCCAAAGACGTGACCAGCAACCAACAACAGTAAAAGGACGTATGTGCGAAATGACCTTTTCTACCTAGTCGGTGACCTTTTCGCATTGTTTCTGTTGTTTTGGAAGAAGTGCACGGTAATAGACCAAGTGTCATCCTTTGAAAATGATTAATTCCATGGCATATTTGTAACTTTCAGTGACTATACAACTGTGACTATACAACTATGGTAATCATCCTTTGAAAATGATTATACCCTACGTTACGTCATGTTTTTCAAGTGCTGATGTAAGGGTTTTGCGGCATTTCAGCACGACTCCAGCTGCATTGCACCACTGTAAGTAGGAGTAATTTATTACGTTGGAACCATGACGTAGGCTGCGTAACGAGAAAATTACTTCCGGGATGTTCAAGCGCCATTTGAATCAACTGATTATGACGCACACGTACGTCACACATAGCGAAAAGATTAATTCCTCTGTATAATTAACGTTCGGTATCTACCCAGCTGTTGTGGTATACAGACCGAATTGATCAAAGAGATGAAAAACGATCGACTCCTGACGTGCCTCTAGTTTCTTATGAATATGCAAGGGTAGGTAATCTCTTAATGCACGCGAATTGTTCGATGCTGATGAAGCTTTGTGTTTATGAATTTCTAGGAAGATTTACATGTTGAGCTTGCAAATAAGTAAAAGATTATAGACAAAGGAAAATGATGAACTGAAATAGAAGATGTCTGAAATAGAGACGTAAAAAGTAAACCGATGAAACACAAGCCAACAACAAAGGCAGATATAGACTACGACAGATTGCGACACTGCCCCGTTTCTCACTAAGTGCTGTTGATCTCCTGGTTTGAAAAAGTGCTTTGATCATTCATGTAGTCCATTCAACGTTATCATGGCACATTCTATTCAGCTACATATTCATTCTCTTTGAGAAAGGAGAAGATGGATGCATACATGCTGATACAGTCTGAGAGGGGAGATATAATGTGATGCCAGTTCCTCGAGAGTATTGATATGAGTAAAGCTATTTCATACTGAACTCACTCAACTGGTCTTGCACACCTTGCAAACAAGTTCAGACATGATTTAATCAAGTTTTCTGGCAAGCTTGTTGTATCTCGGAATAGAATATAAAAAATGATATCTGAAAACAACGGGATGAAAGCCTCTTCAAAGAAGAAAAAAATTTGCTGCCAGAGAAAAGAGGAGTGTTAACTACTTGCATGTGCCATTTTGAAAATAGTTTTAAAGCTCGATTTAAAGTGGCTTGGTCCTATTATATTATGTCCGTGTGCCGTGCAAGGTCATATATACCTATATATAAAAAAGTAAAATAAATATGTTTTTACCTCATTTGCCAATAATCACCTTTCAGAACAACATTTCGATTTTTCGAAATGCTGTACATATTATGCCCGAACCCGGCTGCCCGCAGTTCTTAAAATGATGTTTCCGCTCCCTTTCGTTGAGAATGCTATTAAAAAAAACAACAACAGAAAGAAAAACCCTCATTCCCTGTGGCCTGGTGCATTAAAAGAACTGAGTGACACTGTTCGCACGGCACTTTGTAAATAGTTTGCAAATCTATCCTGATGCCTTGTCAGAATAAATAGTGTACAGTTTGTTTTTTGCTCACGTAGGGCAGACCTCACTGCCAAACACAGATTCTGATAGATATAGTGCGTCATGTCGTGTTCTGCCCAAAACAAAGCAAAGTCTCTTAGGTTGTTGAACTCCATCCCTAAAGATAGCCACATCCCTAATTCTATGGCACGCCGCTAAGCCGAAAGGGCGCAATGACGTCACTGCCGGGGCTCAACAGTTTGCCTCTCGTCATATAACTAATGATAGGAATTCGATGCTGCCATTCTGAGGGCTGTTGTTCCAGATTCAGTTTAAGATGTGGCGTACAGTGTCCGTCTCTTTGACATCCGTTTCTTGTCTCCTCCATGCCTTTCATAGGTTTCCTTTCCTTCCTGCCTGTCTCTTCTTCCACATTGATTACAGTCATATGGTCTGTCGTGGGCTAAAATGTTAAATTACACACTCACCATTACACACACACACACACACACACACACACACACACACACACACACACACACACACATCAAATGACGTATGATCAAATCGTGACCAGTATTATAAATGACCAATGTACTTCTAACATTGCTAACGACAAGCAGCAACCAAATAACTTCTCTTCTTGAAAACAATCAGATATATTAAAACTGAAGTAGATTGTACGACGTCATGAGTGGCATACGAACCACAATTTTGTTCGTGGTGAATAAATTGTCCACTGATTCAGAGAGGGCGTAAACTATCAGCTCCGAATGACGAACGAATGTCCTCATTTTCCCAAGCAGACCATTCGCCGTTCATTCAGCTTGGGGGGACGCAGAGTATATATTCTAGCGATCTGTCTTCAACAGAGGGTGGTATTTGCAAAACAGCAAGCTATTCCTTACGCCAATCACAGTGCTTAAATTCAAGGGTGTGCCAACTTGTCGACTTTGTACACAAAATTTGCTGGGCTTCGGAGGTTTGACCCTTGCTCGTAACCATCAGTATGAATCTTTGAGAGACGCCGATGATGATGCCCTTAAATCAGGAATAAATTTAAACCCTAACTTAAAGCTGCCTAACTTCAAGGGCGATATTCAGAGACTCTTCTCATCTCTTATTTAGTACTTGGTTTAGGCTTAGGGGCAGGGCAAGAAAAGAGAAAGCACACACGAGACAAGTCCTAACTTAACCCTACCCTTAATTATAAACAAATATTCTAGATGAGAGTGACTCTGGAATCTTGCCTACTAAATTTGCCTGACGTTTGGGTTCAGCCCGAATTCAATGCCGTGCCGTGTGCAATAACGTATCTCTCTTGCACGACATGCTCAACGCGCAGGCGAGCGTTTATAAGAAGATAAAAATTTTATTAGGTAGCCAAGGCCATTGATGGCAGGGTAGACCTGTCACTGCGTTTCCTCAGTTTCTGTCAGGTTGTTTATCTCACCATCCGGGAGAAATTTCACTTTCGCTGAGCTGCTGCACGCGCTCCTGTCAGTCACAAGGTGTACACACAACTACTGTGTTACCACAAAAAGTCACACAGGTAATGAGAAATTACTATGTAGCTAAGTGATTACGGTTTGTCAAGAAACACTTCTAGAACCTTGTACTAGAATCTCTCTCCACCAAGCAAGTACGCATCACCACGCATCACATTTTCAGGACATGTTGTTAAACTTCAAGCAAAATACTGCACAGCAGCTGTAAGTAGTAACTTTTAGCTACCAATCGATGAACAATGTTAAAATAGTAGCTCTTGAACGCAACCAATATGACCAATGTAGGTCAACTTGGAAGCTGCCGATAATAATAATTCGATAAACTAGGTCGAAGTGTGCCGCCGATTCTGGTCGATTTCTGTTTGTGGTCTGGTAGACAGACATTTCACATCTGTTCATCTGTGTATGGCTTCCAACCCTTCATTACATAAGCTGGTTACAGCACTCACGAGAGAAGTAGTTTTAGAATGTATATAACTCTGTCTACACAGCTGAGTTTCTGCAATGCACTTATTAGAGCAATATTACTGTAGACTCTACAATACGCTTAACGGCTCCAACTGATTTCATACTACAGAATCCACAATGTATTTTCTATATCTATAAACGTCACTGGATAATCGCAACTCCTTCTGATCGCAAGTTCTTTTCTGCGTTCCGATTAAGAGTATTCAACTGCATTTTTTGGAAACCTTGACGTGACGGCACAAAACAGCATCAGTTGAATCTGCTACCATTCATAATTTTGACTCTTTTTTTTCATGCTTCCCATCACTTGCAGTTAGGCAAAATCGACTATATCAGAGCAATGGTAAGTAAACTTATTATTCGTCATGGTGGACAGTATCGACTCTACGTATCGATACTTTCTTTTCCATACCTTGCTTCACCTAACTAGACAATAATGATAATATCATTAGAATTTTTTATCCTCGTCCCATAACAACGAATTAGATGCTTCAACAAAGCGGCGAAAAGAGTATCAAAACGGTGTCACAACTACTGAAATTAATTCCAATCTTAATTCGATCCTCAGTATCGACTTTGCCGCCGGTCTCCTCATTGTAAAGCTAGTTAGCGGTATCGAAGATATCGCAATATCAACCTGGGAGTAAGATTTGAAAAAAACTCGATACTTTCGATATTAGAACTCGAAGGCTGTGTACCTATACTTAAAAAATCAGGTATCGGATTCACCAGACGTCGAGTTATGGAAAGCCGATAAGAGCAGATGTTACTGGTCTGAGTAAGCTCAAATTACTTTCATCGTGCCTAAGACAACACACACACTGATATCCGTTGAACTGAGAAAACCCCACTGAAGAACTATTTTATACAGAGACAATCAAAGCGTATGCCTTGATTCGATCGCAGGCAGTAGAGAGGAATACTAACAAGGTCTTCAGTGGTGAAAATTTCGCTTTGTGGCATTTATCATCGCCAAGGGGCACAAACCCTAGACAAATAGGTGTCTGATTTGTCTTCCTTTTTTTTTTTTCATCTCCTTACTTCCTTCATAGGTTTGGTTCCTAGGCCTGGTGGAAAGAGGGGGGGGGGNAACTACTGTGTTACCACAAAAAGTCACACAGGTAATGAGAAATTACTATGTAGCTAAGTGATTACGGTTTGTCAAGAAACACTTCTAGAACCTTGTACTAGAATCTCTCTCCACCAAGCAAGTACGCATCACCACGCATCACATTTTCAGGACATGTTGTTAAACTTCAAGCAAAATACTGCACAGCAGCTGTAAGTAGTAACTTTTAGCTACCAATCGATGAACAATGTTAAAATAGTAGCTCTTGAACGCAACCAATATGACCAATGTAGGTCAACTTGGAAGCTGCCGATAATAATAATTCGATAAACTAGGTCGAAGTGTGCCGCCGATTCTGGTCGATTTCTGTTTGTGGTCTGGTAGACAGACATTTCACATCTGTTCATCTGTGTATGGCTTCCAACCCTTCATTACACGAGCTGGTTACAGCACTCACGAGAGAAGTAGTTTTAGAATGTATATAACTCTGTCTACACAGCTGAGTTTCTGCAATGCACTTATTAGAGCAATATTACTGTAGACTCTACAATGCGCTTAATGACTCCAACTGTTTTCATACTACAGAACCCACAACGTATTTTCTATATCTATAAATGTCACTAGATAATCGCAACTCCTTCTAATCGCAAGTTCTTTTCTGCGTTCCGATTAAGAGTATTCAGCTGCACTTTTGGAAACCTTGACGTACGGCACAAAACAGCATCAGTTGAATCTGCTACCATTCCTAATTTTGACTCTTTTTTTCATGCTTCCCAGCACTTGCAGTTAGGCAAACTCGACTATATCAGAGCAATGATAAGTAAACTAATGACGTATTCGTCATGGTGGACAGTATCGACTTTAAGTATCGATACTTTCTTTTCCATACCTTGCGTCACCTAACTAGAGAATAATGATAATATCATTAGGATTTTTTAACCCAGTCCCATAACAACGAATTAGATGCCTCAACAAAGAGGCGAAGAGAGTATCAAAACGATGTCACAACTACTGAAATTAATTCCAATTTTAAATTCGATCCTCAGTATCGACACAGCCGCAGGTCTCCTCATTGTAAAGCCAGTTAGCGGTATGAAAAAAAAATATGATGGGGGAGTCTGGAACGGAATCGAAGATATCGTAATATCAACCTGGGAGTAAGATTTGAAATAGAATCGATACTTTCGATAGTTAGAGCTCGAAGGCTGCGTACCTATACTTAAAAAACATCGGGTATCAGATTCACCAGACGTCGAGTTATGGAAAGCCGATAAGAGCAGATGTTACTGGTCTGACTAAGCTCAAATTACGTTCATCGTGCCTATGACAACACACACACTGATATCCGTTGAGCTGAGAAAAACCCCCTGAAGAACTATTTTATACAGAGACAATCAAAGCTTATATCTTGATTCGATCGCAGGCAGTAGAGTGGAATACTAACAAGGTCTTCAGTAGTGAAAATTTCGCTTTGTGGCATTTATCATCGCCAAGGGGCACAAACCCTTGACAAATAGGTGTCTGATTTGTCTTCCTTTTTTTTTTTCATCTCCTTACTTCCTTCATAGGTTTGGTTCTTAGGCCTGGTGGAAAGAGGGGGGGGGGNTTGCCCCAGGGAGGGGAGAATGCAAGATAGTGAGACACTGGGACACAGAGAGAGAGAGAGATATCATAGTATCCGCGACACAAGACGAAAAAGAAAAGAGACTAAAATGAGGACAAAAGCCGAGAACGCAAAGCAGAAGAGGTAAAATACGACAGTGGTGAAGCAATACTTTCCTATGGATGCTCTATCAAAGAAGGGGGCAGATACATTTCTGTGTACGGGTGGGAATTCCGTCATTTTCTACACTACTGCGAGAAGCAGAAGTGAGAAAAAGTGAGGGGGTGGTATATTTTAGAGATCAACATAAAGAAATGCAAACACACACACACACAAAAAAACTGTTTCAAAATTAAAACACAAACCATGTATGTGTAAAACAAAACAAAAAATATATGATAATATAGAAGAACCAGAACTCCAGCCAAGAAGATAGAGATAAAAAAATGCAAGGACAGATAATGAGCAGGAGGTGGGAAAGGTTAAACTTAATGAAAATAGAGATAAAGATATGAGGAAGATCAAGAGAAGGAAGAACTGCTAAAGAGAATGGATAACAGTGTACCAAGAACACAATGAGCTCAAACAGCGGCAAAACAAATAAGGAGATGAGAGGTTTCGGTTAAAAATGATAAAAAAAAAAATAAGAAACAAAGGCGTGAGTGCAGATCTTGCATAAGAGTATTGATTAATGTGTTTGGCCTGCTGATGAGTTGGGGACACAACCTTTGTGAGAATAGGAGAGTAGTGTCAGATAGCAGCAGTGCTGCCACGAGTAGGGATTTTCCCCTACCGTAACGTAAAGTGGATTTATGAAAAGCCATTTTCCCGTATGTAGGGGAGAATCGTTTTTCTTAAATAGTTGGAAGAAAAAGTGAAATATAGGATACAATAAGTATAATACCTGGTTTTCTTCGTCTTAACAGCAACATTATTGGATTTTTTCCCACTAAATTTGTGGAATTTTACAAACATTAGGAAATGTAAAGCAAAAATAATAACTCTGGCCGTAGGGCAAAAAGCACATGACCAGAGTGGCAGCACGAGGTATCAGTGCCATCTAACGACATGACGACCTTTCTTATCACCCTGGGGGTGTATACAGGCTTGGCCGAGTTCTGTTTGGTTTTTTTTTGTTTTATAAATCGGGTTTCCTTTTGTCGTGATGCCTCACAGCTTGCTATAATTATGTAACTGTCGTCAACGCAGACATTCTTGTACACAACTGTCTTCTGAACTGTACGTCCGTTTGCCTGTACGTCCGCTCGTCTGTCCTTCAGTTTCTCTCTCTCTCTCTCTCTCTCTCTTTCTCTCTCTCTTTCTCTCTCTCGCTGTTCGTGTGTCAATCTGCCTGACCGTTTGTCACTTTGCCTAACTGTCTGTCATTCTACCCGTCTGTTTGTCCACCTCTCTTCTCCTCTATTTGTCCGCCATTCTGCCCGCCTCTCTGTCTGTCATTCTGCCCACATATTTGTCTGTCATTCTCTCCGTCACTTTGTCTGTCAGTTAGTCTGCATGCTTATTATTCTGCCTCCTGTTTATCTGTCTGTCAATCTATTTGTCACCCTTCCTCTCGCTATGCCCGTGTTCTATCTACATGTATATTTGTGTATATGCCTATCTGTCTACCTTTCTTTCTGTCTGCCTGTCTGTTTGCCTTCCTGTTTCTGTGCATGTCGTCCTGCCTTTCTGCCTGTCTCTAAACCCACTTTCATTCTGCTCCAATATTTCATCGCGCCACCTCCCCCCCCCCCCCCCCCCCCCCCCCCCCCCCCNCTGGCGCCCGAATAGCTTAATAGCTTGTCTCACATCTGTTTCGTTCCAATACCATATGATCTTTCCTGTCACTGTTTCAGTTTGTTTAAGGTCGAACTTTTCTTATCACCTCTCCCCTCTTCTTTTTGTTACATCACAGGTACCTTTTCGATGGCCCGTGAAGGGAATAACATTTTAAGAATAGACTCTCCAGTTATTAAAACTACTGCGGGCTTTACGTATTATTAGGGATGTGCATTTTGTTGGAACATGTGCCCATATTATGTTTGATATTTATTGCCCTCCTCACAAGCTGACATAAACATAAATTGGTTCCTCCTCAGTAACAGTTGAACGCATCTGATCACAGTATCCCTTTATCCTATTCTATCCTATCCTATCCTATCCTATCCTATCCTATCCTATCCTATCCTATCCTATCCCATCCTATCCTGTCCTGTCCTATCCTATCCTATCCTATCCTAACGCTGTTAGTTTCTCAACATGACGTCATCAACCCTCAGATAAGTATTACAAAACTGGGAGTCAGGTTTCAAACGTTGGCTTGTGATAAGAGTACACTCGACCAACTTCATAACAACGATCCTTTATACAAAGGTAGCAAATATTCGAAAATCTTAACAAGTCCAAAACTCTGAGTAGCATTAAATCAGCCCTATTGGAAAGTGAAACATTTTAGAGCATATAGTGTATTTCGTAATAAGCGTGTTCTGTATAGCAGACTTTCGGGATAAATGAAGCCCAGGCGAAGGGAGGAAAACAAAAAACAGTACCAAATCTCTACCCGAAGATCACAATATGTTTATATTTTAGCCTTTGTACACAAGCGCTATTTTCACTGCTGTTTCATGCAACAGGAGTAGCAATATCATCATGGTTCGGTTTTTGAAGATTAGCTCTTCCCCCCCCCCNNNNCCTTTTTTTTTAAAATGACAATAATAAAGGAAGAGTGGGGCTAATAGACCAGTCGTCACAAGCTATCCACAGCTCTATAATAAGTAATTTAACACGCTCCTGCATATCATGAAAATAACACCCACCATTATCATTGCATGGCTCCATCCTTTTTCTCTCTCCGTGTCATCCTGACCTTTACATATTCAGCACTGGATATTTGTCCCTTTCTTTGCTTCTGTACATATTTATCACGAACTCACCACTGTGACATTTCTATGACATTATATTTATTTCATTGTCCAAATTCCATAAGCATTTTTTTTCTGTTTTTTCTTTGTTTGGTCTACAAACTCCTGACGTCTTTCTGATGTTCACAATACATGTTTGTGTAAACACAGGCCCGTGTGTGGTTTCTTTCTTACCCTCTGTAAACGCAAACGCTCTTGCCATCTGAAATATGAGTACTTGGACCGAAGTAATTTACAAATATAATAATCATTCCTCTCAAGTGGTTCTCAACCCTTCGTGGTCGTCTTACCCTTTGACACTTGACACCCCAGTGTTATCCCTTGTAGAGTTCATAGCCATCGAAATTCACTAGCAGTCACTTAAGCTGAACAAGAGGAATCAGCACTAAAGAACAATATGAAGTTTAGAATAAATTAAAACAATCTGAACAATTAAAACAAGTGTTATATATACAAAGAAAAAAAGAACAAAAGTATAGTTTCTCGTATTTTTGTTAACATGTACAGCGCTCCTACACTCTGCAATTTGCATGACGAACCCCCTAGGGGCACGCATACACCAGGTTAGGAACCCGTGTTGTATACTCTAATATTAATTTTCGATAGTTCGTGTCTAGAAATAAATCTGCCACATGTGCTGATAAGTATCAACAAACCATGTCCTGAACAATATAATGATTATCATAACATCTGCTGATCCAAGCCACAGATCGGAGAACTCGATCGAAGGTTGGAGGTTGAGAGAACAAGTCGTTATGTGTCCGCACGAATAATATATTACACTCATAGATTGCATATTATGCTTCATCAGTGTCTGGCTGGCTCATTTATAAGATCGATCAATCAAAATATTTTGTTCCGTTCTTTAGATCGTGAGAAATTTATCTCTTTTTGTCACGACCACAACCTTGTAATCTGTCGCAGTCTGGCCACGGTTACCTCGGTAATACTGTGTTACCCAGTGGTGTTGTTCTTCCTTTTTATTCAGTTACACTGCTTTCAGGCACACCCAAAGATCACACAAGCAAATAACAAATGCAAATGTAAATTGGGATTGGTGCAAAGAAGTCCTCATTGTTTTTGCAGCATCTTACACTCAAGCTCAAAGCGCAGTGGAAAGAAAGAAAGATATATTAGGGAGCAGGCCTAATCCTTCCATAGTTCACCCATCCTTCCATGTTTTTCTCCCCCTTCCCCCTCTTCCCCAAGACGTATACACACAGCAGAGGGATATCAACTTTGCCATGAATAAACTACTCCGGCATTGTTTTTGCATTGACCTTTCTCTTAGTCTTCCTTCTTCAGCATCGCAGGAAATT
>JAWQUT010000070.1:888758-906107 GCA_033807755.1 Ellobium chinense
TATTCCCACACCCGCCCCCACCCGCTCCCGCTTCCTGGCCATTCAGGCTGCTATGATATAAACTGTCACAGTCAATTAACAAACACAAATGGAATAACATATTATACCCACCTAACGTCTACCAACCTGTGCACTGTATGACACTGTATGTAGCAATGCAACGTGGTGTCAAATGTTCCCTATATTTATGAACTTAGATAAAAGTAGACTTCCCATTATGATAACATCAAACGCCCGTTAATTTATTTATGGACCGTGACGGGTTAGTGAAAAATATAGACAACTGTTAGTGGGCATTGTTTTTTACAGCACGTTTTTGAATTTCCCAACGGGAGAGAGTGTGTGTATGAATTAAGACAGCTATACTTTACATGTGGTGGGGGATTTGGGCAAGGGAACAATAGGCACGTGCCCACAGCCCCGCGCTAGTAGGAGCCCTGCGCAAGAAAACGGCATACACTTTTGTGAATGAAAAATCAGGTAAGGAGGGAGGCAAAGAGAGAGAGAGAGAGAGAGAGAGAGAGAGAGAGAGAGAGAGAGAGAGAGTAAAGTGTGTTTACAATTTCTCTCCTTCAGTGTTGAAGTGTTATTCTACTGCACCGTAATCAAAGGAGGCCCCGTAGGACCTATGTCATGCCCAGGACCCCTTAAATCCACCCCTGTTCACATGTAAGTTACATTTCTCCATTCGTCCAAGTAAGTGAACAAACAAATTAATCCCTTAGTTGGTGTATGAACGAGGGGATGGACAAATGGGTCAGTGGATGCATAATGTTCCTATGAAGATGGATGGATGGATGGATGGATGGGTGGGTGGATGGATAGATGAATGGATGGATGGATCTTAAATGTACATAGTACAAAAGCATTATGTCAACACGTTTCAGTGCGGTTCTGCTGATCGTATCAGTAGCCTTTTCTCTTACCAAGGCTGCCACTCTCGGTGATTTTTCACCAAATCTGGCAAAATCAACATGGGTGTGGTGAGCTGGTGAAGAAAATAAATGGACAATTTATGCAAATTTTGTTGGGCAAAAAGGGAGTGACCGAAAGGGAGAGGAGAACGCAAAAAATCTAGATTATCCAACCCGTCATTAGAATTTGCAAAAATAGACATCCTTTTTAAAAAGGCTTTAGGGCTTTTCGGAAATCCCCTGGGTTTATGAGCAACATGTCATTCTGGAAATCGGTGGTCGCAGTTTTTGGTGCACTAGAATAGCCCAAGTGTTGTTGTTGTTGTAATGTTCTAGAAGTGGAGGTGATGTGGGGAAAAATATTACATTGAAACATGTCACAAGATGAAAATTCGAATGAAATCTCGGCCTATATCTATAACACAGAATGGACGGTTTTTTTCATTTTCCGGGGAGACAAAAAAAATTGATGTATTTTTCATAATTTCAGTAATTTTGATAAACAGCCTAAAACGATTTAATTTTGGTATTAGATGTGATGTATTGATTAATTACTTCGTTTTGTATTTGGGGCTCAAATAAAGTGAAAACTGGACATTTGGTGAATTTGCTTGCCATGTGGTGAAATTCGGGACCGTTATCAGTTAAAGAGGCAAAATCCAAAGCGGCAACCCTGTCTCTCACTCCTTGCATTAAAAGCTGTTACAGCTGCCATATGTCACACCGAGTCATTTATGTTAATATATTTATTATATTATGGAGAAACAGTAAGCTTCTGGTAATACAATCTTTATCATAATAGGCCTAATGATATCGTGATGCATTCACTCAACGCCTATGCATTTTATTACAAAGCAATCTACACCCATAAAATGTGCAATGCCACCGTTTTCGTCATTGCCGAGTTGCGTAGCAACCTTAGTCTTTCTGTTTAGAATCAGTGCGCATTTAAAAACAAATAAATGTATACTTTCGTGTAACCGCCAATTGTTGTTTTGAATTTGCTGAACCGAATCCATGCTTTGCTGTCCGCCTGCAATATGCTCCTCCTCCCTATGAGAAATTTTCTGTTGAAGAGGATTAGGCATGACCATCCCATTCGACGAAAGGATGCTATTGCTAATATGTCTCAGGGACAGAAAAGAAAACAAATGTCCAGGTCTTCAGGGAAGTTGATAAAAGGAAATTATTTACAGCAGTGAAAAGAAGACAAAAATTCTTAAGACCCGTAAAGTGAAGACAAAAATAAAATTTCGCTGTATCCCTTAACCCCTCAATGAAACTTTTTTTTAGCCTAGATCATCTCTGGGCTTTTCTTCCTCCCTTACAGACATTCGAGAACTTGCACATTAACGATGGGATCCCTTACCATGGTAAAAATTACATTAACTCTGTGTGTTTGATGCTTCTATGGGTGCATTCAAAACCAATGTACTAATGTAATTCTCACGATGGTAAGAGATCCCACCTTGTATGCGCAAGCTTTCAAAGATTTGATTATGAGTATCAGGGGTGTCAGGTTCTCAAATACAGAGAAGTATAAACGTGTCTGACTCTTTATAAAGATCATAATATTTATTACAGCCCGACGTTGACACTCGACGAGAGCCATGATTGTGTCCGGAGAATTTCAAAAGTCATCAGTGATTATCTGATTATACAATGCCTTTGCCCCAGTTTTGCCGTATATATTATTTCAGATGAATCGCACGGAGCTCATGTTGCAATGAAGACAGGACTTATTCTCAGCGACAAACTAAGCAAACTTCACGTTACGGCATCTTGAACAACGTCCTCGACTTATTCCTCTCAGACACCGAGATATCGAGTAACTGTGTTTTGCTGGCACGCGGGGAACATGTCTTCCACTTATCTAAGGCAGTAAAAGAGGGCATTACCGTAACACATGCCAATTTGGCACAATGATTTCTGTGCCAAATGAGTAGACATAAAAGCACTAGCTTTTATAAAAAGCGTTAGAATTGTCCCTAATGGCCTAATGGCATTCTGAGGATGGAGTATACCTCTGCATTTTTCTGTTATATTTATCTCATGTGCAACAATACATGACTGCATGTGGGTGGGTGGNGAGTAAGTGAGTGTGTATGTGTGAGTGAGTACGTGCGTGCGTGCATTTCTGGATGGGTGGGTGGGTGAGTGGGTGAGTTAGTGAGTGAGTGAGTGAGTAAGTGTGTGAGTAAGTGAGTGAGTGAGCGAGAGAGAGCGACAGAGAGAGAGAGAGAGAGAGAGAGAGAGAGAGAGAGAATGGGAAAGACAAAATGCTATTAAAGATGTATCGGAATAGATGGGTAAACAAACGAATGAATGACCGAATGAATAAAGAAAAAAGCCACTCCTTGAGATACACAAAAGTATGGAAATCTGACATCAGACAAATTCAAATTAAAAAATCTTCAATTTCACCGTTTCCACCCACACTAATACTGACAATATCCACCCTAGTGATACCAAGTCTCCAGGGAAATACAATAGCAACAGACAACAAACCAAGTGGAAAATTGACAGCAACAACATCACAACAACAACAGTAACAAATACCCCTGGGTTGTGATATCCACAAGAGGGTGGAGCACACAGCGAACTAACGCGCAGCTGAACCTTAGGAACTGAATAATTTGAATTCAGCGACTTGGAAAGAAAAAAAACAAGACATTATACAGTATTGTAATTTCGTGACCGCAGGGCAAAAGGTGTTTGTTTCACAAGAGGGACAGTGGTATACACAGAACAAGAAATCGAAGAAAACAACCGGTAATGATATTCCTTTGGTGTAGACAACAAAATTCCGCCTACTTTTCTTTTCTGAACGTCACACTTAGACACATCCTCAAGCAAGTCTGTAAACCTTATACTATTCTGAGTACCAGTCCTCTGTGAAATACACAGTAAGTTACAAATAACAATAACAATACGTTTATTGAGCTACTCCCCTCCTCTCTCGTACACACACACACACACACACACACACACACACACACACACACACACACACACACAATCTTTGAAATCGACTGACAAAAACGCACTGTACTGTATGTAGGTCAATCTAATATGACAGATTACTTTTTAAAAAATCACTATACATCAAATACTGTAGATTTATTTCTTAATAATATCGAATGCCGATGAGTGACATTTCGTAAGTGCAGGCTTCTTAACTTTCCCAGATGGATTACAATCTTTGCCTCATTGGTTTTTGTCTTTCTGTGTTGACATCAAGGCCTGTCTTACCGTAATCCATCAACACTGTACATAAACGCAATGTTTCCAGACTTAATTTATTAACTGGCTGAAACCTGAGGACATTAATACATGTCTACCGCGCACTAGCTAGAACTAACAGCATGTTAATCTTCATCTTCCTCGCATATAGCTAAGCCAAATTAAGCTGATAAGATAAGATAAGATAAGATAAGATAAGATAAGATAAGATAAGATAAGATAAACTTTATTAATCCTTATGGGAATTTGTTCTGAACAAGTGCAGTACAGCTGAGTACATAGGCCTACTATGTTATAAGATGGCCTGCACATTCACTGGGCCAGTCTCACTTTCTCATGATTTATGTCGTAGGCTGTTCTTGTAAACTGTATAGTTTTACTTTGATAATTCCATATACTTAGAAACTGTCCATCTCGGCAGAAACCAAATTATGGAATTCTGCTAGTATATAACATGCAGCATTTTGTTCCAGGATCTATCTAATCGGAAGCCTTTAAGACAGTGGCCCTTCATGTTTACATTTCACAACGTACCCCAAAAAATTAAAAATTATTAATGTATATCCCTACCATCCTCTGACTGATGTGGAAATTAATGAAAACAGTGTTATGTTGTACTTTTAGACCCTCTAGGAAGAGAGCTTGATAATGTTAGTATTTCATTAAGTAACTCTCAGATAATTAATTAAAATTATGTTTTGAGAATAGGCTAAATTGCTACGTAGCCAGGCTTGACGGTAAACACTGAAAAGTCATTTCCTCTTAACAGCCTTGAGGCGTTTCCGTCACTTTGTCTGAGGAAGGGTGAATCCATTCTTGGCATTACTGTGGCCTACGCATAATCTTTACCTTTGTTAACACACTGTAGTAACCACGGGAAACCCCCAGAGCATTAGTAGTGTTCACTGTGGTTAACACAGTACATTAATTAACGTGTGGATTATGCATACAGTCACAAGTTACCTAAGACTATGAACATCACACATTCATGGGCCGCAATAATGAGGATAGCAAGGAACGTCTACCCGATTCGCGTTCCCACTCTATTCCTCCGCCTTTCTCCAAGTATTTACATACCAACATAATCAAAGACACCAGCCAGACACACAGGTTACCGAACTCCGTCTGCCAATTTGTGCGAATCTCATTATCAAGTAGACTAACCACAGAGCAGAGCAGGAAGTAAATCGTTAAGACATCTAGACTACCTCTCGCCTTCCTTAAATGGATATCTATGCAAACCATGTTAAACGCTCAGCCTTTCAGTAAGTACCTCTCTCTCTCCTTCTGAAACCTTCCACACGCAGAACGCAATTTTAATTTCCAAATTTACTCTGTTCTCCAGTAAAGATCACCACCTTGCATTTTCTCGACAATACAGCATAGCAGACGCAATTCTTCAATGATCATGTGAACAGGTAAGTGTGTCTGCCTTAAATATGAGAACTAAGATTTTATCCATATGATACTCCTAAAGAGGCAAAATCTCTCTAACCTGCTAGACCTTCCCAAAGTTAAGCAAGAAAAATAAAAGAAACTTTCAGACACTGCAAACTGACTTATGAACGGAATGAACTATTAAATTCAAATAATTATGTGGCCGAAAAAAAAAATTGACATAATAGGTTTTACCAAATGACCGGAGGCTGCTAACAGCGCAAGAACGATATACCTAATCTAATTATACCATGCGTGAACACTAGTGAACAGAATGGTCATCGTAAAGAGGGGCTTGCGTGAGTAACTAGACTGTCATAATTTATTCAGATCAAGCCAAAGAAAGCCAATCATGACACAAATATGACATAAGATATTGCGTAATGATGAAGTCATTGTACACATAACATGTGTTACAGGTCCTTACTCACCCACGCTAGGGAACCACGTCAAGTATGAATGATCCAGCAATTTTCTACGTCTATGATAATATTGTATCATGTTATGTTTCACTGCCAGGCATATCCTGGAGTTTCATCGTATTTTTTATTTTAGTCTTTGTTAAGTAAACACTGAAATGACAGTGGCACTGTCTGGGCCTCAGGATGCTGAGAAGGTCTTGAGTGTTTTGGCTTGCTGGGGTAATAATCGTGTGATGCAGCATGAGCGGACATTAGCTTAGATTCGAAACTTATAAACAGCACTTTCATTATCATAAGCAGTTGTAATGATAATAGTAGGAGCAAGAGTTGGAGTGGTACTAGCAGTAGTAGTAGTAGATGTAGTAGTAATAGTATTACTATTGAAAATTTGGACACTGTGTTATACTGATAAGTCACCCTTAGTGTCGTATGGTTAAGACTTTCCTTTGGTGATGGTATGAATAGCCTTGAGAGAATGACGTTGTGAATGTGTACAGGCCAATGTGAAACATATCACGCAGCACTTGGTTAAGTATCATAACAAAATTCATAATATTATTATGTGTCAACCTTGCACCACAGATGGTCTTTACGCCTCTGCACGTGTTCATAAATATGTACGCTTCACTAAGCCCGCCTACAGTCAAATTAACAAACAACTCGTCAGTGAGAATTTCAGAACACTAAAAGGTACAAAAAAAAAGCACATGTATTTTTAACAAAACAAAAGAACATCGTAATAGTAACAGCTGCAAAAACAATATCCATCAACACATCAACGCTCATCTGAGCAGGATGCAGGGCCATGTATTGATTTCCGTGAAGTATTGATGTGCTTTCTGCCATTATCCTGGAATAACTCAACATCTTATCTATTTTTAAAAAAAATTCTAAAGTGCAGAGTTAATGGAAGGTATGTGAAGATTAGACAATCTCGACACATTGCCGTGTATTAGACGACAGTATTGATATATCAATTACGTAATTTAACTTGCTTTTTGCTTACTTGCTTCTCTGCTCAAGTAAACGATCGGGATACAACAGAGCAATCCAAAAAGGTGTTTCAACAAGGTCTTTGTGCAGCTTAAGCCGCCACTTCTGAATAAATGTGTCGTAACAAGGGAAAGACGTGTTGTACTGTTATCAGAGAAATGGCTGTGGAAACAGCTCTAACGTTTTCTGACAAAAAGGCTTATATTGGTATCCTGGTTTTCTCATCAAAATCACTTATTCGGATTTTCGTGATCTACATGTCAAAATTCATCTGCCAAAAACTATGTTCCGAGCAACTGCGATTGAATTTGATATATTATTAACAAACACTGTTGAAAATAATAACAAAATAGAACTGCTCTATGTTCTCAAAAGAGTTTTGGCAAAGTTAAGTTCTTTTGGCGGAAGACGTTAGTGCTACCGATATGAGGGTAGTGACCTGAGAAGTAATCTAATTTAAGACAGATATAATAATAAATTACAGGTCACATTAAATTTAGCACTTAACAGTCCAGTTATCTTTGATATCTTTACTATCCTCTAAATTATTGATACCATGCTCCGTTTATGCGGGAAGAACTGAGTTAAGTGCGCACTGGTCATGTTTCAGAACTGTATGATTAAATCAGTTGGTTAAAGAAAATACTTAATTCAAAGTCAAATTACTCCACGAGTTAGAAAAAAATAAGATATAACATTTTTACGCACAGTAATAGGCATTAATACATTTGTAACAAGTTTTGTAGATGCTATCCTTTTGTCCTCTGGAGTTGTCTCTTTTTTGTTAAAAGCCCGTAAATCCACGTCAAAATAGAGAGATTTACTGTCTTTTAATACAAAGCACCAGAGTAGGAAATTAAAAACATATGTCAAAAACAGACATGCCAGGGCCATGTGTGTCAGACACAAACCGAGAATGTTGTTGTTAATTATGTGTTTTTAATCTTTTCAGCTTCAACATATCCATACCATATAAATATTGGTTAACTGCAGCACTGGCAGACAATATTCATCCGCTAATGTGTGGCCGATTTCAAGCATATATAATTCGATTTATCGACGTTATTAAACTTTGAAATTCAGTAAACTTTTCGTTGCCCACTAAATCAATCGCTTTGATGATAGACAGGTACTCATCTTGCACAGTTCTTATAAGTGCATGTGAACACTGTTCCAAACGGCTCCGGGTAACTGTATCAATTCAAGAACAGGATGACGAGTTGGTGAACGTTTGGGAAGAAACAAACACACAAAGAAACAACCATCATCATCATCAACAACAACACCAACAACCACAACAACAACAACAACAACAACTACTACTACTACTATAATAACAACAACAACAACAACAACGACAACAACAATAACAGCAATAAAAGAACTGGTTTTTATCTATGCGTTAAGCCCAACTCAGCTGAAGTCCAAAAGATCACAATATCAGTAAACACTCACTATGCCCTCTGGGCGACTTGCAAGTCATTAACTTCATGTTTGTCAATCTTGATATAAAAGTATTAAACATTAAAGCATTATTGTCATAATGTACACATATTTTTATTACTCAGGTGGTTTTCATTTGTCACCTTATTGTTCAGTTGCCAAACATAAATGCGAGGACAAAGTTTTAATGATGCACCTTTGGGGTTAATCGGCTCCATCAGTCACTATCTAAAGCATCTATCTACGAATTCAAAATACAGCTACAATTAAACCCAGAGTGATGGCTATAGAGCACGTGATGCTGTAATACATTCTTGCGACAGACAGGTCGTCACTAACAGTAGTTCGACCGAATTCGACAACCACAACTCACGAAATTCAGTGATACCTTCTTGCGGGAGACAGATTGGGTCAAACTCTGCGCTACCGAATTTTACCAAGCGTAACCGCCATCAGGGATCTATACATCATTTGATTAATCACGTTACTCTAAGATTTCAGACAGTAAAACAACAATGAGTCTCGAACTCTTTATAACAAACAGTGAGTCTGGAACTCTTTATAACAAACAGTGAGTCACGAACACTTTATAACAAACAGTGAGTCTCGAACTCTTTATAACAAACTCTTCATAATAATGCAGGAAAGTCCATATTTGGTTGCGTACAACAGATCGACAGTTGGACCTCATGAACTCGTACTACCAGTCCCTACTTTTGAATTTGTTACATGATGGAGTTGGTGAATAAAATCTGAAGCAGACCAGACCAGATGCCAAAGCATTACAACGAATTCGTGGATTATTTAATATTCTGAGTAGACGAGGATCTAGTCGTGAAATCCGACAGTGCGTGCAAAGTAGATGAAAATAACCATCAGTAATTATCGCCGGAATAATATGAAAAAAAAACAAAAACACCTGATGCATACACTTTTCATAAGTCTTTACCATAGACGCACTCTCTTCATCGCTTTTGGGAGGATTTCCATGTGTGTGCCAGCCTACAATATGCTCCTGGCTAAAGAGACTGAAGTGGGATGATTTTAATGGGGTTGATATAAAAAAAAGTTTTTTTTTTTTTTGCTTGCGGGGTTACACAAAGAAAGAAAAGTATAGTTTTCAAACCTTACAATCATGTTTTTCACGGCATACTGTAGGATGACACACATATGGAAATCCTTTTTGGTTTTCCTTGTAACAATGTGAAAATCACAATAATAATGATAATAATAAACACCTGTGAACACGCCAATATTGTCATTATGCAAACTTGATAATAATATTCGTCACAAAAGACCATACAACTTTAAGACTGAACTCCTGAGAACTACGAATATGCATGTGATGCACTCAGGTTAATTTACCTTATAGAGAAGGGTCGAATAATCACACACAACATTTTGAGTAAGAAAGTACATCCAGTGAAAGAAAACCTATCACATGCGCTAGAAATCACAAGTATATCAACAGTATCACATGATCAAGGGAATCCCGGTAACCAGCGACTTGTTTATATTATGGAGAATGACCGAATGAGTGGAGAGACTGATGGAGCGAGAGAGTGCGAGAGCTAAAAATTCCAGTCAAGGGAAGAGAGAGCGGGCGAAAGAGGAGACAGCGCCTTCTCTTCAGGATACAGGGCTTTTAATTCTATTACGCTGAGGTAGTAACACTGGTGTCGATGGGAGCCGATATTGCTCGTGGGCGAATCGATATAGCTATGGCGGTCTGGCGGAATTTAGTCGTCTCGCGGTGTCATCGTGTCACCCTCCAAGGGTACAACGTTCTATAACGATCTTGGTTTAAGGCTGAACATTTCCTAACCCCGAGTGGTATTTTGGGACTTTCGGTTTTTTTCCCCATTTTTATTTTTTTAAGGACAGCTGAAAGTACTCTCATCAAAAAATAATTTGAACTACTTTACTACGACTACAGTTGTAGCCAATGCTGTGTTTGAACGATTCTAAAAAGTTGGTCATTGTAAACGGAACATAACAATTATAATTATATATTAGTAATAACTATTAATTAAAAGCACGAAGCCGTTCTTTTACAATCCTCTTCATTCCACTTTAGAGAGGAATGAATGAAATTCTGTGAGCACTAAAGCTGAATAAAATTTTGTAATATCATAAAGTTGAACTGCTGAGTGCAAATGCAAAAAAAAAAAAAAAGTAGAAAAATGTGACAAACACAGAGACGTACAATGTTAAATCCTGCATGGAATGGATCAGAGTTTGCAACAGGTATTACATAATGTACTCACAACGAGAAATCGCACTCAGACTCAGAGCACTCACGAGCGAGTGTAACTGTGTTCACTTTTTGACTGCCGCCATTCATCAGTAGATGTTTGTAATGACGAGCGCTTACTTCTATAGCTTCATGCTCGCTGTCAGATAATCTCTGTGCAGTCATTAATATTATGGAGATGAATGGACCACTGTGAAACTATGATTCATTAACAATTTAACACGTCTGGCCGACAAACCTGTGTCAGACAGCAGCAAGATCTAGTCATAGGCCAATACTTGAAACTCCAGGGAAAACGATATCCAGCCTATGCTCAAAGTATCGAAAGTATCGAGTCCATTTCGTTTCAGATACTCAGAAAAAGATGGTTAAAGTCTCTGCTAATATCGAAATTATAGATACTCAGAAGCGATACAAGACTCCTGATTGAACCTTGAAAGGAAAAGGTGGGGCCAAGCTACTTTGTGATACACACGAATGAATCAATAGAACTTCTGTTGACGGCGAAGAATGTAGCCTTGAAACGCCAGGAATCTGTGTTTGGGGGAGATGGAGATAGAAACTTAGCTATCTCCAACATAAACAATTTTATAGAGAAAATGGGGCAAAACAAATCATATGCATCTTACAACATACATTATCTCATTCAAAGAGATTGCGTTCATTCTGCTGCTTGTTTGTCAACAAGTTAACCCAAAAAACAGCATCTGCGTATCTTATGAAAAAGTTGGGTCTCATCTGTACTAGAAATGATTAAATGCTAGCCTTGTCTGGAAAACGTATCAAATTTTGCACGGTTTTATTCTCTATGCAAAAGATCATAGATAAAATACAGAGGTGCTAAGTACTACTCATCAGTAAAAGGAACTACATGATGGATGCTATGCAAACCCTCAGCTGTCCGGTTTAAGACATTGTTGAAAAATCCATGCTTTTCCAGTCTATCAGCCTGGTGACTGAAGATATAATATTGTAACAGGTTGTGATGCTCTACAATGCAGAGACAACATCTCTGAACAAAAGATGATATCAAGACCATTGACCACCACGACAAACTTGTCAGCAGTGTCTCTACCGTCAAATATTATGTGCAGTCAAATGTTATTATAGCCAGAAGAATATGGGAATTAATATCGAACACTGAATGTACGAAATCATTATCTGCAAATCTAATCCATATTATTTTAGGATAGCCAACGTTTTACGATCATAGTTCATCATTGGGATTTCAACCGAAAACATCTCATATCATTTTTGTATGTTGCACATTACATCATATATCATACATTAAACTGCAACTGCATATACACTAGAAATAAACACCCGTTGCGATGTTGACGTTGGCAAACTGGAGATACTCGCTTTTTTACACTCAGTCCTCCATTTGAGGCCATGAACCTGATTAATCATTCATTCATCTCTCTTGATCTGACAACAAAGCAACTTGCGTCATTAAAAAAAAAAACTACGCGATCAGGATAATATATTTCAGGGCGAAGCCGTGCGCCTACCTTTGTATTATGCCAATCTAGACTAGACCATCAGCGCCAGTTATCTAATTACAATTCTATTTGACTTTTTTTCTTTTAGGTAAGAAACTCGAGAATGTTGGCGGCCGCAACTGAGTTTTTTGTTTTTTTTGAAGAAAAACTAGTCAATGCACTCGCCAATTTACGGGGGTTTCTGTTAGCACTGTTACTGGAAGCAGCTGTATGGTATTTAAGAACCACGTATGGGGCAGTTAATCATTACAAATTATTATTGCTTTCTTTGAATGCTGATGTCCAAACCGTGATCCGGTTACTCGCCAAAAACCCAAAAGTCACAACTACAAATAACAATACACCTTTTGGGAAGTTGTGACTGTATTCTGTAGCTGCTTTACGACATTGATGATGTCACAAATTTGAGCTTGAACTATATTTTTTTGTTTCATAATTATATAGATTATATAGATGGTGAAATCTCTCTCAAAGTGTTGTCACAATTTCTGTTGTCACAGTTTCTGACTGTTTCTTTTTTTCGTTGGTGTTGACCCATACGATTATATTTCAAATGACTTGAATAGACATGACAATAGACGTAAAAACGATCTATTCGTCAGGGCAATGATGCATTCACTGATCGATTGTTACAGGCCACAGGACAAACCAGAACTATACGAGAATATACAAAAATTACATCCATTCAAGGTAGTTTATTATTATTCTTACCAGTGTAGAAGTTTTGAAGTAGGCTAAGCTCTGGTAGATCTAATAATTATTTCACAAAAATCTTTCACAATGGCTTCAAGATTACAAGACTGTTTATCCAGCCACGTTGACTTTCGATTTACTTTATCGACCGCGTCAGTGATGGTGGTGGAAGTCACTGCGGTGGTGGTGGAGGAGGAGACCGTGCTTGTTCTCGTGGTCGAGATTGATGTCTCTGACAGCGGTGAAGGCCTGATCTTTCGCAATGTACAGTAGTCGACTCCGCTTAAGCGCATTTCGGATTATCGCAACTTCCGCATAATAGAATCTTTTCGCCTAACAAAATCCTATGCATTTTTCCTATATAAAAGTTACCGGATAATCGCAGCTGCTTTTAGTCGCAATATTCTCCAGGCGGCCGAGGAAGAGGGATTTAGCGGAGTTGGCTGAAGTTTGATATTCGGCTCTTTCATGTGAGTATATTGAGAGAGAGAATGACAGAGAGTGAGAGATAATGAGAGAGAAAGAGACGGGGCGAGAAAGAAATGGAGCAAAGAGAGAAAGAAAGAAAGAAGTTGCTCGCTAAATCATGCACGGCTTAGCCTACATAGAAACACAAACAAAGAAGACAATTACTCATTAACCTCTTTTCTTCTTATGCCTTCAACATAAACATTACAGTACTTGCAGTGTACATACAGTCTGCTCTTCGTACGTTATTTTCTCTTACGCTCTAGTAGTTAAATTTGCACTTATATAATATATAATGAAATACTATTCTGCCTTGTACTCTAACATTGTGCCTTCTGTAATGCGAACAGATTTGATAGGACTCTCCCATAAACCTAAGACCATACCTTCAGATCTTCCCCCCGTAGATACAGGCCTGTGTTTTATATTGTCATTAAGGCACACTGTTTATTTGGAGAATTCGTTCATGGCCGTGCCTGCATGGGCATGGCTTTTGATTCTTGTTTACTCGACATGCGAGTTAATGTCCTTCCACTGGGGAGCCCCCTCCCCCCCCCCCCCCCCCACACACACATACATACAAACACACACACATACACACACAAATACATGCACACGCACGCACTTCCAGACACACGCACATGCTCCCACACATATACATGCACACGCTAGCAGACACATCCACGGACACACACACACACACACACGCACGCACGCACGCACACACACACATACACACATATACACATACAAACACACACAGAGTAATCTAAAGTGATAGGACTGTGGTTAGGTAGCTGGGTGGGTCAGTATGCCAACTCACATGCCCTACACTAGTAAACCCTTGCAACATGCTATGCCAGTGCCAAGTTATGTCCTGTAATGTGGATAGGTTACTGATTTAAGATGCCATCAAGTGAGGCATTCAATGAAGCCAAAATCGTACAAGATTATTTGGCGGGTTTCTCTCAGCACGCTTTGCCTAGTAGGATTCTATTTCTGTCTTGAAATGCCAAGATGTCGCAGCAGCGATCCCGCGTAACATAAATCTCGCGTTCTTTCTTTCTACTTGCATGTGGCAACTGTCACCTTTTTTTTTTGTCTGTTTGGTGTTGACATGACAGATTGATAGGCTGGCAGGCAGGCAGGCAGGTAGCAAGGCAAAGATAGGTAGGCAGACAAAAAACAGGCAGGCAGGCAGGCATAGACAGACACGCAGAGAGGCAGGCAAGTAATCAGACAGGCAGGCACACTGACAGGCAGGCAACCTGGCAGGCATAAACAGGCAGACAGAGAGGCAAGTAGATAGGCAAGCAGACAGACAGCAATGTAGGCAGATAGGCAAGCATGTAGACGCTATACAAACAGGCAGACAGGCATGCGAACAGACAGGCAGGCAGGCAGGCAGGCAGGCGGACAGGCAGGCACACAGATCCACAAATAAGGCAAAAGCGAGGAAACCTGATCGAAAGAAAAGAAATTCGACTCCAGGTATCGGATGCAAGATACACATGTCCAATTACTGGCTGCACAAACTGCCAAGTCCCAAATTAGGACAAAGTCATGGTGGCATGGTGAAAAGTAGAAGTGCAAACATGTTCGTTAAAACTGTGACAATGGGTTTAGGAAGGAATCTGGAAGGATGGAGTGATAAGGCGGGCGAGACAATGGGCAGGGATATGGGCCAAAAAAGGCAGGAGAGGGGAGAAATTTTGCATTAGATTTGGAAAAGCTAATAATTATAGCACACAGAGGATTAGAGTGAAGGCGCGCGCGAGAGAGAGAAAGAGAGAGAAAGAGAGAGATAAAGAGAGAGATAAAGAGAGAGAGAACGAGAGAAAGAGAGAGAGAGAGAGAAAGAGAGAGAGAGAGAAAGAGAGAGAAAGAGAGAGAGAGAGAGAGAGAGAGATTGCATAATAAATGGAAGACTGAAGCCGAAGAACCTATATCGAGGATGGGATATGAACAAGGATGCGACGGGGACACGATTAAAAAAAAGAGAGAAAGAAAGAAAGAAAGATAGAAAGAAAGAAAGAAAGAGAGAAAGAAAGAGAGAAAGAAAGAAAGAAAGAAAGAAAGAACAGTTTCTACTAACCGTTACTCATTGTACTGGATACGACTTCTCAATCCGTTCTCGGTCAGTCTCTCCAAAGTCTTTGTTCAGCCTTACAAGAAACCTCCAGTACCTTAAGCCTGGTCTACACAACCACAATACCCTGGCTATCTTCAAACCCTTCTTACTGCAATATCAGACCGTCTGATTTACAAGGTGACAGTACAATGCAATCTTCCAAGGCTAAGATTGGCCTAACTTAAGAAATTGGATACTTGTCTTGCCTTCTTTCTCCTTCCCCTCCCCTCCCTAACCCATTTCGCGACGTTCTTGTCTCCCCTCACACATGCATGTGCAATCGAATCCTTTTACTTGGCTTTCTACCTGCTTTCCTAGAATCCAAACGAGTAGTTTTAAGGAGCGATCCCTGTCATTACGAGCACGTGACATCACAGTCACTGACCCCCAGTAGGGAGTCGAAACTTTAATTTTTAAGAATCATGCTATAAGTATCGAAAACATCGATTCAGTTTCGATCCTGATAATCAGTGCAGGTTAAGCATTTCGATCTGTTTCTGTACCATTCGATATTTTTGATGAATTTCAGCACTACAGAAGGTCTACCAATCTAGGCGAGACAAACTGTCACCGCTTACTTCGATATTATTGCATTAGAATGGAAATTGCTGGATATCGCAATTTTGTATACTCAGAAACAATAATGCTCACCACTACAAATCGCAACAGATCTCATTTCTCATACACAATTATGTATTTTGTTCCCAAGTTTAAGTTCCTCCCTCGCCCATCTTTTCCTTCAGCAACTGTTTGCTCCCTCACGTGCCCCTAACCCCTTTCACATTATTTTCAGCATGGATCTCCAGTAAGTATTTTAAGAGAATGAAACTTTATCAATATGATCAGTTTCAAAGCTGCCTTGTCACTGCATTGGGCTCCAATTAACCGATTAAAAACCCCGGTGGGATAATATACCCATTTCAAAAAAAAAGGTAGTATCCGATTAAATTGAATTCGAATGAATTGAATTGAGCAATGTAACATGTTCAAAGACTGATTTTCCTTTTCCCTTTATTCTCCTCTGTACATCTACCCCTTGTGGGTGCAATAAACACGCATTGTTAACACGAGGAAATCCCATCATGCATCACATCAGGGATGCACCTCCCCGTACACCATTAACATAAAAAAAATCCAATTCACCTTTCCCAAAAGCTAGAAGAAAAGCTTTCAATGTGTGTGGCTAACCTGGGCCAGTCGATGCCCAATTTTTATTTGTTTTTGGCTGAGCAGTCTCAGCAAAATGTCAAGTCATTTACTCTAATTTCCGAAACAAAAAATGTTGGCTTTACAGCAACTAGTTTCTCTTTTTTATTTAAAGAATAAATTACCGCCTGTTGAAAACAACCATAACTAATTGCTGTAAACCTTTTAAAAAATTGACATGACATTCTACATAATTACCCAGCTTTGTTTCCCAGTCACAATGCGTGACTGCCAATAATTATAAGCAATATTATGTTTTCACGCCATTCACGTTTTTCAAGATTCTTAAGCAATAACAAATATAGGATTGTTTGTCGTGGCTTAATGAATCGGAAAACTAAACATGTTCTATTCTGAACTTACACGTTTATGTAATGTGCAATAAAGACATGGAACTTGATGAATCAAGACATTGTTTGATAGGAGTATGAGCACTGGGTAGTGCATGTATTACAATTATAGTGGTAGAAGAAATTTAAACTCGTGGTAAGCAGAACGAAAGCAGTAGAAAAAGGAGGGCGGCCAAAACATTTTGTTTTTGAAAGACGATGGGAGTGGAGGATGTGATGCCTGTCATATTCACTGCAAAGTGCATGACGTGCATAAGAAGCTCCTCCCCCCCCCCCCCCCCCCCAAAAAAAAA
>JAWQUT010000070.1:906113-923943 GCA_033807755.1 Ellobium chinense
CTCCCCGGCCCCTGCTCCCAGTCAGTTTTTATCTAATGTGGCGCCCCTAGAGAAAGGTCTAGGTTGGTCTACAAGTCTGATTCGCATCTATGTGAGGGTTATGTGTCTAAAGCTGAATGCTTGGCACTATCGTTAAACAGTTGCGATAGCGATTATTTATAGTGGGTGTAGTTGATAAGTACACCCTGTTTGTAAAGTTATCTGAGTTACCTTTCGCTAGGTGGCTGCCTCTCATGACGTGCCTTCTTCACTGGCACAGTAGCAATATTCTTCTTCTATCAATTCTCCTCTTCTTTTCGTCTCATTCCTTCTCGCAATCTCTTATGAAATTTATTTTCCGCTGTTGCTTAGTTTTGTGATGATGTGATAATGATAATAGTGATAATATTTCTCTCTCTCTCTCTCTCTCTCTCTCTCTCTCTCTCTCTCTCTCTCTCTCTCTATCTATCTGTTGTTTTTTTCAAAGAGCAATGCGGGTCTTCTATCAGCAATCTTACCTACCCTTTTTCTTCCACACCGTTTCTTTGACGATATAATTCTCGCGACTAATGTCATTAGATCCAACAGCCTGAACTAGAACATGTTTCTTCCGCTCATTTATTTATTTATTCACTTTCTTTAAAATCTAGCTCATATGTATATTTTCTTAACTTATTAGAGACCAGCCTTATATCATCTTCTGGTGAATGCTTGTAACATGCGAACTAATATGTATTGAAAATGATTAGGAGACATGACACCCACGTGGACGAATACCTCGTGAAGTGAAAGAAACAGAAAGAAAGAGCATTTAGTAGCTGTGTGAGAATGAAAGTGGTTGACAGTCGAGTTGTGAACGCGGAGGATACGATATGTGGTAATGAAAAGACTGATACGCGATAGATAACAGTAGGAAATAAGGTGCAAATTGATAATCTCTTACTATCATTTAAATGTTTGTTTGTGTGAAGTTTTAGGCCGTGCCTACGGTGAACTGAAACTGAAAACTGAAATTGTTTTCTGCTTCTCAGGCTATTTTCCCGCGCGGCAAAAATAAAAATAAAATATTTGCATTTTTATGTATAAATTGTCTTGCCAGCACACGATCCATAACGCCGTAAGGCAACATTATTGGGTTCTTATTTGAAAAGTCGTTAAAATAGTAATTGACGACAATTTTCCATACATCTACAGACTTGAGACTCCACCCTTAAATACTCCCATCGATGCTTGAGATCCCACACTCCTGTTTCACTCAATTATTTACAAAGCTTTTAAACAGAGTATTCTGTAAGTAGTAAAGCTCCACACTGTGATTTTTGATAACCCTGTGTTCCTTTTTCTGAACCTTGGAGGGTACTTGATATAGACGGCTGAGTGATATACAACGCCAGAAGGGCTGTTGTCTGAAATCAGTTTGAAACAAGAGTGTTTGTTTTTCCATGTTACGGCGTAGGAGGGAAAGGAGAAAGTGGTTAGAAGAGGAGGGGAAAAATCAATCTAACTAGCAGCCAGTATATGAAATCGTCCTCCCAGGTTCCCGGCAGCCATAAACACGGGGGAGATCACGATTATTTCTCGTCACGCAGGTCAGTCAGAGTCACGATACCAAACACAATACAACGGGAAGCAATTTTTTTTTTAGACCAGGCACAGCAATGTGCCTTAAAGGGGCAGAGGTTGTGTAATAAGTCCATATTGTTTTTCACAAAATTTAAACCGCATATATTTTTCCTTCCGTCGGACATTCCTGAGAAAACACCACCGGAATGTCATAATTTTCACCTTGCGCGCGTCGTCATTTCTGACGTCAAAAAGCGAAATAGGTGAGCAGACGGTTTGCGCATGCGTCCGCATCAATCGTCTGCTAGCTTTTCTCGCTTTATGACGTCAAATAGCACAAGTAATGGCGGCGTGAGCAGGATTAAAATCCCGACATTTAAGCAGTATTTTCTCAGAAATGATCAAGTGGAAGGAAAATATACGCGGTTTAAAGTTATTGACAAAATATGCGGATTTTTTAGATTGTCAAGCAAATATCTACCCCTGTCCCTTTAATAGAAATCATCAGAGGCATGTGTTCACGACGTTCTGAGACCAAAACAAAAGTAGCTACAAGGGGAGGGTTGTGGGCTGTAGTTGTCGTAAAAGCACTGAAAACCTTATGGAAGAAAAGCAATATTCGATCCAGAGCCTGCAGCAGTTTTAAAACGCTCACACTGACCCTAATCCCTATTCACTGCTTTTCTTTGAAACACAAACATTGAACAGGGGAGAAGAGGAAGTGGAGACTGTGGTTGTCGTAAAAGCACACAGAGAGCTCTTCTTGGAAAAAAAAGAAACATGTCAGCAATATTCGATCTATTTCTAGGCCGACATCTACACAGTGTGAAATTTTGAAGTTCTTTTGGTTTACCGAATCTTAGAGAGATTTAGCTTCTTTAATTATACTCTTTCATGGCACTGCAGCCGTCATCCATGGTACACGTCATACAGTGGAACAGTAAAATTGGAGGGCTGGTCTTAGTTAATCCGAAGTTTGAGAAATGCGACCGTCTACTGCGGCATTTTGTGTACATTTCATCATTCGCTTGTGACCGTCCCAATAAATATGGCGAAATTCATCTTTCTTGTTTAAAGAAAAAAATGCGTGAACTTGGGTCCTGGATATAGGTGAACAGACATTACCAGAATATCTGATTGACTTGAATTTTGTCCCCAGAGTAAATAATTCAAGTCATCCGTCATTCATCCATTCTGTATGGACTACCAGACTAGCAGAACATCAGGGCAAAAAAAGAAAGGAAAATGGATTACTTTCATCTTAACTATGGCAGCAAGGATGATATTTAAAGACTTTGGAACTGTGCAGTGATGAAATCATCTCTTTTAGATGCTGTAGTTTACATGTGATCAGCAATGACTACATTCTGTATAGTGTAGTACTCAAACTAGACTAATCCGCGCTTATGTACCGGAAACCACAGCACTGTTTGTCACATAATCTTCAGAAGAGCGCCATTGTTACATTAGCCAAACATTCAGAATATCGCCATGTCATAACTGAAGATGGCAAGTTGAGTAGCTGAATAGCCCTGACCGGAAGAAGGAAGAAGGAATGGGAATAAACAGACTCACAATAAACAAACAGATATGTGTGCATTTCACGTATTGAATATAACTTTATAAAAAATGTGAAGGTGCCCGCTTCCCGATGGAAAAGATGGAGGCATAATAAACTATTCCCATTTTATTGTACTAATCTTATCTAAATTTAATTCCGCAAGATGAAAATCATTGGACAGTCTTCATCCCGCTACACAGCAATCGACACATCGCACTGCAAGAATCGTACTTGAAAACAACAACGTGCGCAATGCAATGCTTGCACGCCACTTTTGTTTTGGGTGTGCATTTTGCACCGCAGCGCACTTCTTGAACTTCTGTCTAATATCATTTCCCAGGCTTAAGGCACACGAGGACCCATCTGATTCCTCTGAGGCTCTAACCGCCTTAACTGGGACCAAAAATAGTTATATCATCGCGGTTTCATTCTGTCCATTTTCAGATATCGTCCCAAATTTTAATGCTGTACATCAAATGGCGTGGTTTTATATACATATCCAGCGATACATTTTGTGCTTTTTACTAGGATAATATGCTCTGATAAGCCCCTGTAAGGTGGATGAGAAATGAAGATAGCGCAAACCTAAAGACGCATCCCTGATGATTTCATGATATCAGATGAAAGAGATGACTACCTGATGCCATAAACTATATCGGGTTCAGATAGATTGCAGTTCTCAAGCAAATCCCACCTCTTGAGTCTTTGTTCACCTCAAAACATTTTTAGCAAGTTTTCCCCTTCGAGCTTCAAAGATACGCCCTTGAAATCATGGCTCCATAAATGAAAGGATGGTGTTACGGTATCAAATGGCGTGAGCTTTACTCTAAGGTCCATCTCCCTCGGCTTGGAAAGCCATTCCTGAGTCGTGCCTATTGTAACAAAATACGCCGTCCAGGGAGAGATATGACCAGTTACGAGGGAAGATTCATGATATTTCTCGTTGCCAGGGGTCAGTGATGATGCTATGGGTCTTCGTCATCGTTGTTGCCTGTGGTCATGGGTGAGACCCTCTCTTAGCTGTTGCTGATTTCACTGTTGTTTTTATTAGATTATCTAGTGATGAGGTAAAGGGGGAGGGGTGATAAAATTAAGATGAAATAGTTCTCGTGAACAATATCATTACAGTTATACACACATTAAAAAACAACACAAAACCTGGTGCATAAAGATGAGGCTTGTAAGTTCAACCTATTGACCACTGAGTTAACAATGTAGGTGACATCCAAAATGGTGGATAAAAACATACAGGCACTTATTTCAGCTATATTTGGGAAACTAAAATTACCATAATGAAATTACGATAATGATTAAAAGTCGGATTTGACAGCACCCCAGTGCCTCTCACGCGAACGAATTCGTCCACATCGCAATCAAGTGATTAAGGAAAGAATAATTTAACAATCATATGAATTGCAATCGTTAAGTTAAGCTGTGAAACTGTAACTGAGGAGTGACTTTAAAGAATCAGTTCTTGAAGTACAGCGATTAAATAGAAATCAACAAAGACAGGCAACATAACCATGCTTCGAAATACAAATGAAAACTGAAACTGTCCGGCTTTCAAAATCTGACCCGAGACTTTAGCCCAGCAAAGCTGTCCATGTTGGTGGTATTCGGAATTTTGTCAGCCTTCCATTACACATTTACCCAGAATACTGAACGAGGGGAGGAAAAGCATACTCCCATAGGTCATATAAGCTTGGATGGCTTCGGTCTATGAAAGTGACTCTGTGTTCAAGAATATGTAGATCTTCTCCCCATTTGAATTATAATTCACTGCTGAGAGAGGTTCGGCTTATGTTGGTTTATTCATGGCAGTTTTTAGCAAACATCCAGGGAATACAATAATGCTCATACATAAGGATTAACGACGAAATTCACCATATAAAGTAGAAAGGCCCCATTTCACAGAAGGGGATGGAGTGGTGGGGAGAGGTAAGATGGGGAAGATATCCAGGGCCGGATTGACCGTGGGGCAGATGGGGCACTTGTCCCAAGGCATGGAGACTCACCTGTCAAGGACTAATGGCACCATGCCATTGTTGTCATAATGGAAAGGGCCCACGGGGTTTGATGTCCCAAGGTCTCCCACCATGCAAATTATATGCTAGAATATCCTCTCTCAGTACAAGTTACATGCATTCGGAGAAGAGCAGCAATAAACGGTCTTTTTTCTTTTATTCATGGAAACTTGTGGCAACATCTTAAATTCCCACAGTAAGAGTACTACAGCCAGAGCTTTAGAACGGTTTAACTGGTTTCGAAAGAGACTTTTCATCTGTCAAAGAGAGACATCTGTGAAATGAACTATTTCAAGTCGTCATTTAGAAGACTGAAATTTCAGTGGAATGCAGTGGAAAGATATTCCAAATGTAAATACCACAAGTTTTAGCCCCATTCGGGAGGTGAATGGAGGGGTCCTCGTTAACGTAAAAGAAACGCAAAATTCACCGTTTTGAAAGGCTAAAAATAGCTTTTCACATGGCTAAACTGGACCAGCCGACATCCACTATTTATTTACTTAGCAATACTGTTTTCAGATCACAACACTTTTTTACCGTAACTATAAGCCTTTACTCAGACATTCGTGCTTTCGAGTATCACTCTCAGACCATGCTTGGTTGTCCTGGCTGGCTGATACAAGTGAATAACAGACAACGTCATTATGAAGCGCGCTCTTCTAGGCGCACTTTCGTACTTTACTAAGCGCAGTTTTTGTATCAGACTAATGGTGCCGATTATGTCACATGGAGACCTATACCGAAGCTGTAAGGTGATACGAAAGACATATAAAGACATAAGGACATAACGGTCAGTCGTCAGAGAATGAATTGTCAGCAGTTCTTGTGGTAAGAGTACTAAATCATACATATTATTATATACTAGCCATCTTCAGGGATCACACAGGTAAGACAGATGGCATTCAGAGTTCCAAGGGGACATAATTACTGAAGTGATGTCAGTACTCTGCAACACGCCATTAAAATTAATAATTCACGTCACAATGGTCTCCCCTGGTCACACCGCGCTAATGGTCATACTGTTCTTACTCGTGCCGACTGACGCATTTATGTAAACAAGGAAATCTTTTCACTGCTACCACGGACAACTAGAATGGTAATAAAAAGGCCAGGCAATCAATAGTGGGATGTTTTTAAATACATACGATGTGTATAGAAATTAGAGGTGAATGGCAGGCTTGGAAGGAATACATATTAAAAGATGTGGACATATTTGTTTCTCTGAATATCGTGTCACTGAGAAAGAACTAGAAAACAGGAAAATAGAGAGGGGAACTCAAGTCTCTCTCTCTCTCTCTCTCTCTCTCTCTCTCTCTCTCTCTCTCTCTCTCTCTCTGATAGACCCAGTTCCCATGTCTATTGTCAATCTATTTTCACAAAACTCCCTTATCAATTTTGTTACGAGAGAGCCTCTCTATGGTATTCCCCCCGATATATACTATTATAACTAGGTGAGTCAGGTATACGTTGTGTATCAACACTTTCCGTCCATCACTTACTGTTAAATGGTTGGGGAAGCTTTTGAGTTTGCTCTGTCACCGGCTGGTCCGTTTACTAACACTATGGCATGTATACAAATACTAAGGTGAGCTGTGAAAGTGTTTGTAGTAACGAGAGTTGAACAGTAACCGACATTATACAGCCGTCAGCCGACTGATATGTGGCTTGCAACACTTCCTTGTTGTTGCCGTTGCTGTTGTTGGCAACTATCAAAAGCCATGTAATACCAAGCAGAACAATCCTAATGTTTGCTTATAATTTATCCTTTTGCCTGGAAAAAAATAAGCCTCTTAAAGAGACAGGGATAGTTATTTGCGTCACAGCCTAAAAAAAATCCAGATTGTTAAAAACCTTAAAACCGCGTAAATTTCCTTCCGCCTGACCGTTTCTAATAATTATAACATCTCTGGAATGTCGGAATGTTCACACTCGGTAAGCCGCCATAACTCGTGTTGCGTGATGTCATAAGTTTGAAAAGCTATCAGACGATTGGTGAAGATACATAAGCAAACAGTCTGGACCAATTATCCGATAGCTTATCTCGTATTCTGACGTACCCAGAACGACAGAACGAGCAATGGCAACGCGCTCCGGACGAAAATCTCGACATTCCTGAGGGTTTTTTTTTTTTTCAGAAACTCTCAGGCGAAAGAAAAAAGAAATAAACGTTAATGAAACAAAATGATGTGAACTTATTAGGCTGTAGAGCAAATAACGACCCCTGTCCCTTTAAGTGTAATAAAGACATAGCTGACAAGAAAACTCAAATGCCAACTGACTAGGACAGAGTCGGATATTAATGTAGCTTCGTCACTACTATATCCAACAAATAAGTGTGTCCTGTGCCAAACCCCAGCTCGCCACCCCCTCCTCCCACCTCCTATTCTGGTTATTTCTCTCGTTCTGTCTCTCTCACACACACTCTCTCTCTCTCTCTCTCTCTCTCTCTCTCTCTCTCTCTCTCTCGCTCCCTCTCACTCACATGCGGTTCAACTCCCATCCACGAGAACGTGTTCACAGACAGACAGACAGACAGACAGACAGACAGACAGACAGACAGACAGACAGACACACACACACACACACACACACACACACACACACACACACACACACACACACACACACACACACACACAGAGTCAAGTCCTCGAAAACCCAAACATTCGTTACCTAAGATGTTTGCATTTGCTGCACGACATCCGGCTTCCAGAGATGTCAGTCTCCCAACGGGCGACTAAACCTATGTCTAAGACAGATGAGCACTTCAAGTCTCATGAAAATTTTGTTGATCCTGGCCATATTGAAAAGAAATTGTCTTTCGTATTGCACACAAACAAACAAAAACACAAACAAACTAGCACGCAAATAAACAATATAAACAAAGGACATTCCTCATTATAGTTTCGGGCCATCGAATTCGAGAAATGCTCTTCGGGCAGGCAAGATCCATAAACTCTTTAGATCCTGAAAGCGCTTGGGATTTGTGAGACTTTACAATTAGTTTGGATGCGCAAATGATCTCTGTTCCACGTTCAGCCTCTTATCCATGTAGACAGAAATTCTATCCTTTATTATTATGTTACGTCGTATGGTTTAATGTATTATTGATGTTTCAGGATTGAAAAATGTGATTTCAATTATTTCTTAAACTGATGTCCCCCACACTGTAATCTTTGAATTGCAATATATTAATAAACGTAAATGACTTCAGTTTTGTTTTTTTTGTTTGAAGTGGTTTAAAATGTTGAATCATAAAATGTGGGGTGTCTTCCTTAACCCACGTGATGCAGTGAGATAATTTATTATACCTTTCGTTCGCTTCGCTTGAATGCGGCAGTAGGCATGTTCTTGCCAAGCTCTGAGCGCGATGGTAGAATGTTGCACCCCAGTGTCACCCGACCGGCCGGCAGACAATACGTGCAATGGTCATAATCCGTAACAGTGGACACGCAGCCAGCGGATGTCTGGATCCGAGCAGTCTCGCGCTACGGGAGTTAACCTCCGATGGACACGGGAACGCTTCCCAATGAAATGTAGGTCACAGAAATTAGAAGAAGGGAAAAGATGGCGGCGATTCAGCCATGACGATAGCAAATGACAAATCACTGTTAGTTTGTTATATCCGCAGATTAATTATTATTGTTATAATTGAAATATGCTATAATTACTTTAAAATAGGGAGATATACGGTCTTTTAAAATAAACCTCCAGATATGAATATATGGGATATAACACGATCTCCAAAACTTGACATAGTGAATTGCTTGGTTTGTACTGGGGTGTTTGAAGCAATAATCTAGTTGGGTTTCCTTGTCGGTTATTTTCTAGTTATGACTAGATTTGGTAGAACCTGGATTGCGTTGATTTCAGTCTGTTTTTATTGGTACGAATAAAAAATACGTCACAAGCTGAAAACACTAGATTTTATTAATAAGGTGAATCCATGGCGCACAAGTATCTCCTATTATAATACAGGCAGTTTTGGCTTACATATCACCGGGTTGAGTTGAGTTTGGAATGCCTGAAAAACAAGTTTCATCGACTGGAAAAGTCAGAAGCTGTGCAGGATAACTGACTTACACTGTGGTTTACCGTTCCGAACGTATCCAATTTGCCAACCTCTAAACGTTCCTGACTTCTTCCTTCATATTATACCATATAAAAAAGATAAACAGTTCCACGAGTCATTTTTAGGTAGGAACAAGGGTGAATGAGAGGAAGGCAATCCAAGTGAGGCACCACTTATTATTAGACGTTAAATCGCAGTTCATCGAAGCCCGAACCAAATAGTAGGGGGAAAACATTGCAGCTTATTGTTGCTTTCATTACATTTCTAACTCTAAACAGTCATCAAATCACTCGCCAGACACTCAAATGTCATATCTGTAATTAATAACAACAAGTTGTTAGTGAATTGTTTGCTGTATTCTGAAACTTCTTTGCGGGGTTCTTGAAGTCACAAACTTGAGCTTGTAGTTTTTTCCTTGTTTTAAAAATAGATCTTTAAAAAATGTAGTCTTCTGTAACTTTTTTCCTTTTCGTTAACGATCCAGCACCATGTAGGCTTTAGCCCTTCAGTTGTCTAATGTAATGTGATCGAAAACTTGGGTATGATAAAACGGAAGTTGTGATAAATCGAATGTGATTAAACGGAACCCAGTGTATTGCATCAATGGCTGTCTGACGGCCACATGTCTCTTGCGGCCACAGAAACTCGGTATCTAGTATGGCCATCACACACCAACTCCATCCTCATCAATCACGGAAGGCGACAGAGCATCGCCGACACCATCAAATTCTCTTCCAAACAATACCAACGACGCCAGTGAACAGAGTAATGGGACAACATTTATCGATAATGAGTCTTTTGTTTCATGGGCGATTCCATCTCGGTTCAGATTTCGCGACAATGGACAAAACAAACAACATTATATAATAAAACGTGTTTGTTTTGTCAAACAAAATGGCTTTGTTTTGTTTGTGTTTGGTTTTAACCTCCATTTTCATATGGGTTTTGGCGATATCAGACACGCGGCTTGGACCCCAATCAAACCGCCGACAATAAGGTTTCCTTTAAACTTTATCGTGACATGAAACATACTCAAGAAGATACTAGACACCAGCAGGATACGAACCCGGGCTTTTCACACAAGAAACAAGCGCTCTGCATCTCGGCTAGCCAGCCTTGACAGGCAAAGAACCCTTCATATAGTATAATAAAATATACTTTCCTAGGAAGCAGCGTTATCGAACATCATCGGTATATACTTGGGAACCAGCGTCAGGCTGTAAACACTTGTAAACTCGATGGAATTAATTTCAGAATCATGACGACGAAAACACTTCACGTCAGTCATTATCCGCGGTGGGTTTATAAGTTTTGGGGCCACTGGAAACAATTATCCCATTGGACAAGGGTTATCATTCTGGGACAATGCCTATTGCTAGGGATATATCATGCAAATTATTAGGGGAAAATGACGATGGTACAATATCAACAAAACATTCGAGTAGTGATTCATTGTTAGATGGGTTTTTTTTTTTTGTTGTTTTCTTTTTTTATATACGGAGGCCAGTTTAGCGATTATTGGACAGAGTTTTACAGGACTGCAAGGACATTAAGGGGTACACCGAGAATGAAAGGTTGAGATCCTCTTGCACTGGAATAAACAAGCTGTATCAATTACGGCCCAGAAAGAGGATATTTGTTAAACATGGAATGGAGACACAATGGGGTTTTTAAACCCCACTCATTCTACATTTTAATCCACTTAGACGTCAGTATCTCCCACCTCGAAGTAACCCTCCACAAAAAATGGAATCCAGCACAGCATCCTTGACACCGAGAAGTAAAACATAAAACCTATATTAGCCCCCCAGGGAAACGCCTCTTACTGTGATTAAATATGAATACGCCTTGCAGCCTTGCACTAAACTACGTCATAACATTCCTTCCTTGAAACATGCGCCGGGCGCTTAAAAAATTAATTTACACAGTTTGGTTCTGGTCTACAAATGTGACATCCATATCAGCTTAAAAACTAAAAATATTTGATTAAAAAGGAAAGAAAAATAACTACAACAAAGCTGTGTTTCTAAAAGAAAACGGAGACATCGACGCGACTGTATCACTCTTATTCCAAAACCACAACATCACAAATTATAATCTGCAGCAAGAGAATTAGATCAAATGAGTTCCTTTATTGTTCCTAGTGAATAATGAGGAGTATTGTGTGACACACGAGTTTCTGTGCGGTAGTAAAGCCCCCAGCTCTCTGGCCAAGCTATACACTTGCTTGGATTTTCCTGAATGATACGGCTATAAAACTGTAAACATCCCCTCCCTCTCAAAACTCGCCGTAGGCTTGGACGATCTCCTCAAAGCACAACAGAATATAGTCCTGGTCTTTTCATTTTATAATTGTATTAATAGTATGGAAACTTGATATCAATATTTTGCAGAGTGCAAAGGACGTCTTTAGCAAGACTTGTGACCACCATGCCATTCTGCTAATTCGCATTATAGATTTGACTTTTTGTGCTTTGTTTTGTTTCGTTTGTTTTTGCCTTGCCTTGTGCACCTCTTTGTGAACATGTCATGTATAGGATGGCTATAGATCCGCCTATGAAATCTGCGGATTACTCCGACACTGCGCATGAGCGGTGATGTGCGTAGGCGTGGCTCAGTGAGTTGATCCGCACTAAATGTCAAATGTAACGCAACTGACATCGTGAGGCAAGATAAACAGGAAGGACAAATAGATTACCCGATACCAGCAACCCGTTTATATATAAAATCTTTGGCATTTTGTACTTTTAACCGTTTTTCTTGCCGACTAAGCGATTTCAATCACGTCTTTTTAAGCTTTCTATGATACCCTCTCTGCAGCTTAACTTTCTCAGGGATGGTAGCTTGACGTGATTAAAGTCTAATCCCTTAAACCATTGGTTAAAGACTTTTATGACGTCAGAACCCTGAAATGTCGTCATAATGTCATGCTATCAATGTTGGCCATCCAATAGAAGAACTATGACAGTGACAATAATGATAATAACAATAACTCCACTGTAGACTCTTTATAAAAAAAGGTATATGTACAACAAAGGAAAAATGAAAAAAAAATGTGAATGACTTGTTGTCGTTCGTATCAGTTACGTGATACGCATATCCATTCCACTAGGACACACACACACACACACACACACACACACACACACACACACACACACACACACACCACACACACACACACACACACACACACACACACACACACACACACACACACATCTTCAGTTTGTCCCGATAGGAAAGCACAATTCATCTCTTTAAGCGCGAGCCAACGTTGATGACAACAGTATCAGCGCTTTCCCCTTTCCTCCAGACGATAACCGTTATCCTTTGACGCATATTACGTTAAGTTCACTGCTTGCGGTAAATCGCTAATTTCCGGCATTTTGCCGTTAGCACAACACGAACATCAGTTGGGTTAGGAAATAAGCCGTCACAGGTCTTGCTGGTGGATACTGGATGGAACCTTGAGGTGGAAGGAAATAAGGCAGTGTCGGCGCTGTGTGTCCGGAGACAGGAAGATTAATCCACTGAGCATTGTTTCGGCTCTTTTTATTTCATTTGTTGTCCAAGATACTGCTGATTTCCGTAGTTCTAAAAAAGTAGGGATGTGGTCAAAGAACAGTCGAGTTTCCCTAAGCAAAACATGGATTAAGATTAGGCTGCGAGTGCGAATATTCGAAGCCATTTGTTTCAGACACTCATTGTAACTCTGTAAAGCTGAACGTTGGGAGCCCAAATTTTTTTCAGCGAACAGAACAAAGGGATGTAGCTTGGCAGTGCGGCTTGTGAGCTGTTCTCATAAACTGAAAACACTAAGGGGTTCGATTCCCGACCAGGCGGTTCAAGTTGTGGTGTCCTTGGGAAATACACATTACTCCTAGTGCCCCACTCGACTCAGTTGTGAATTAGTACCTGGTTTTCGAGTCGAGATGGAACCAGGGCACCGTTCTACGACGTCAAATAATGATTGTGTTGTAGATTTGATATGTGTAGAATAAGCATAAATATTTCATTTCAATATGTTAGTAGGTATGTGCCCTCAATGTTCATCATTTTGAAATGAATTTTTATATTTGTTTGCATTGCTCTAGTACAGAACTCTGCGAGGGCTAATAAACAGAATTGAATTGAATTGAATTGAATTGTGTGTGTGTGTGTGTGTGTGTGTGTGTGTGTGTGTGNTGTGTGTGTGTGTGTGTGTGTGTGTGTGTGTGTGTGTGTGTGTGTGTGTGTGTGTGTGTGTGTGTGTGTGTTAAAGCGACGATATCAATGCTATTCACTTGGAAATGCCCAACGCACATGTCGGGGGTACGCGACAGCAAGAATGATTATAGTGTATCAACAAAACACACATTATTAACTGACGGTTGTTGTTGTTTTTTTTTTTATTATCAATGGATTTTAATGGGTCTGGAGAGATACCCGAAATTGCCTGACGGCGTCGATAGGGTACGCTGACCGATAAAAGGTTGATAACTACTGATATGGGGGAAAAAAAGAAGAATAAAGAGGTAAATAAAACCCACAGGTCGACTGGCCCTTGTCACGTAACTGAGTCTGTTGTAATTCCATCGCACAGACCCAGAATGGAACAGCGTTTGACATTAACTCCTGACCTATCGAGGGAGCTCAGGACAATCAGTTCACAGCACTATAAAGTGCTTCTTATAATTGCCGCATGGATCGTTTTATATGGCGAACCAATGATTTCTTCCTCTTGTACCCGTTTCCGCCTAGGACTAGACTCCTTCCTTCTTCTCTCATCTTTACTTTTCCTGTGTGTCGCCATTTCCTTCTCACTGGTTCCAGCATGAGTACAGCATCATTTCAGTTCCCGTAATGAAGTTTGGAACTTGTCCCAAGTTTCTCTCGAGGGCTCTTGTCGTGGTCTGGAGTGACGTCCCTTGTTGTCGACTTATTGTCCTTTCCAAGTGGGGGGAGTCCAGGCCTAATATTCCACTGCATGACCTTTGGTCACAAGTGTCCTTTAAGAACAGTGAAGAAATTCTGAGAACAATGACTAAAGGTTCATTATATAACTAACGGTGATGTGACACATACGGACTGATTTGGTTGTTTGAGTGCTGTTATATTTAACAAAGCGCTCTTTTGTTTAAGGTTGCAGGAGCCTAATTGGCTAAAAATGTGTCGACTATCAGAGTTGATGATAGCAGAGTAAAAAAGGACAGATTGTGTATGAATAATTGTAGAACATGAAACCACACCACAAAAAATGTGAGATACATCAGCGAATTTGTTAAATAAAGATTTTTGGCAGGCAGCTCTTTTCAAGGGTCTAAGCGGTTTCAGTTTGTGCGAGCAGCTGGTCTGCAAAAGAGTGCCAAATTTTGGACCCCCTTTTCATGTTAACTGAAATTGCGAAAAATCTAAATGAAGGACCCCTACCGAAAACAGTATAGAATTTGAGGACAGTGGTGGCTCCAGACCTACAGTCTCGGTGGGGAATATTTTCTCAAATGTCTCAAAGAGACATATCCAATTGGGCTCCTGCAACCTTAATTTATGAATGGCCTTTTTTCTTTTCTGCTTAATCTGCGCACGAGCGCTTTTGGTTTTTTTTAACTTCGGAATAAGAGCTTTTTTTCCCTTTTGTCTGATGTGCGAATGACCGTTCTTTTCGTTTAAGTGACGAACGAGCGGCTTTTTTTTTAAAATTTGCAAATGAGTACTCTTTTTCTTTATCTAGCCAATGATTACAACCATTTATAATCATCACAGACGGTGTATTATTATATTATTCTAATTGCAAAGTAATGAACTGCCTCGGCTTTACAGAGCACCACAGAGCCGAGCACAATGGCACTACGATTATTTTGTGAATGTTCTTGAACAAGGTAAATGATCATGAACACATGGTAAATGATCTCGATTTCAAATTGTATATCTTGTGAAACAATCAGCACAGCTGCATCTGTGACACAAGGCACGGGAGACTTAATTTAAATGATTTTCGTGTTGATGGCCATAAAATTAATCTTAAATATCTTTCCCACAGCCTGAAAACAGCCAAATGTCAAAGCAACCTCAGTTACATCGTTTTTTCGAGTACGAAAGAAGTTTTTATGTCTGAGAATCCCTGTAAAAAGCTTCGAACGGTATTCGTGAACTAGCATAAGATTACTGAAACATCGTCTGAAACAAACTAGATAATAACCCCCACATTAGGAATTCTCTAAGTAGTGATAGGTTTTGAGCTAACAACGACAAGGTTGGCGATAATTGAGAACTTGCGCATGAATGAGGCGCACTCTTATCATCGTAAGAATTATAATGGTTGCATCGGTGCTGAAAGCACCCTTAGTAGCTTTCAATATGCAAGGCTAATGTAATTCTTACAATGGCAAGAGATCATATCGTTAATATACAAGTTCTCAACTGTAAGATTTCGTATGGCTATAGGGGTTTACGTGTTCCGGTAGTCTATGGACAACTGAATACAGCATCTGATCTCTTATTATGAACGGCTCTTATAGCAGAGAATATCGACTTCATCCCAGTCAGAGGACCATTTTTCTTGGCAACTGCCTTTGCGCGGGCCGCACTATTCGTTGTTTGCAAGCCTTAACGTACATTCTCATGCGCATATCAACTAGAATTAATAACAAAACTATGCTAAACCGTTGGAAGAATGCCGTGTCGAGAACACAGCTCATACATATAAGATTTCTATGCACTCTATTAGATATAGCATGCATAACAATACACGTAGAGCCACGATATTAGCATTCCAAATTTTGCAGTGAGTGATCGGTAATTTGGATGGCTATGTTATAGCACAGCAGATCGACTGAAGCAGCTGATGTGGTGGATGGACTCGATCGAAAATAATTATTGTATGTCAGGTCAGGAAAGCAACGTTTTCCGATAATGATATGGTGTCTCTGATGGCCGTTGTTCTTTTAGCGTGGGAAAAAGAAGGTGTGAGAGTACTGGCAAGAGATTTTAATGTCAGTCGTCAATCAATAGTTTGATATGGAAGGGCCTTTTTTTTTCCGGTGGGTTGGGGGGAAGAAGGGGGGGGGCGACTTGTGAGGGGCCTTATCGCTAAAGAAGATGATGGAAAGAGACCACACAGTCTTGCCAGGTCAAGTTTTGAGAAGGAGCCAAACAAAATTTGTAAAAAAAAAAAAAAAAGCGCCCAAACAGGGCTATCAAAACTTTCAAAAGTAGCTAAAATGCAGGCAACTTTTTGATAGCAAGAAATAACATGAAAATAAAGTAATGCCTCATGTCAATCTTGAAGTGTGCATTTGAATTCTCTTGGCCCAGGTTTTCAATGAAAAATATATGTTACTTTCACTTGGAAATGATCAGCCAGTGTTTAGAAATTAGATAAAATTCAACTCTTAGGATATGCAAAGACAGTTGCTGAAGAGTCATGGCGTGAAGGAAAAAAAAACCAACAAGGAACCTGAAAAGTTGCCAAATCTGGCGGCTTACGAGCCAATCTGGCGGCTTACGAGCCCATCTGGCAGCAGCGATAGACCAGAAACTCGGAAAACTGGAGTATCTTTTGTCTGCACGCGACCCATGATCGTGTAAAGGATTGGAAATCATAAATTCTAGATAGAGATCGCGNAAAAAATTACTTAATATCGAGGTTTGTCTATTTTTAAATTCCAGAACAAAAGAGATGCCAGACTGAGGAGAACACGACCTGGACATTGTCACGTCCATCACTCAGTTGGAACAACAAGGCGTTCTTTTCCTGTCATGTTATGACAGCGCTGTGGACTGTGGCAGGATTAATCAATAATACATGTCTGACTGTCGCATGTCATGCAGTATGGCGTAGACACCAGAACACAGCAATATGTGATTTTCTTTCTATATCTTATTTTGGGCGAGAGACAGTGGGTTATTAGGAAAGAGAGAAATAGATATCAGTATGAATTTATGTGTATATTATGTGAGTATGCGTCCGCGCGGCCGAACGCCCGAGACAGCCAGACAGACAAATAGACAGACAGACAGACAGACAGACAGACAGACAGACAGACAGACAGACAGACAAGCAGGCAGTAAGACAAATGGACAGACATTGTTCTAAAACATAGTCTGAATCCTCTATGACTTAGACTTAATGGCGGGTGGTCGAAGGGTCGACGGATGGAGTGATGTATGGATGGATGGATGGATGGATGGATGATGTTCAGAGACTATCAGAAACTGTCAGTCATACAAGCCAGTTTCGATAAAACAAGCTATGGTTTGCGCCGCAGGCTCAAGACTTGATTTCACAATGTGAGCTGCGGGCGTTCTAGAGCAATGTTCAAGAATGTAATCCTATAATTTTAATACATGAAACACAGGTACTACATCTGGCAGGTAGGCCTACGTAATTACGCAACTACATCCTTCTCTCTCCATCCGCATCGCAATTTTCCATCTTTTTCTCCTCGACTGTGGTTGATAGACCCACCTCGACTTTCACTTTTTCGTTTGATTGTGTGGCTAGACAGTAAATGACCCCTTTCACAACGTGGGCTTCCACTGTGGTATGCCTAATATTCACCCAAATCAACCCTGATACGGAATGCAGCATAAGAAAACCTCTAAAATGAGCCATAACTACCTAAACGTCCTTTACGTAATTCCTCCCCC
>JAWQUT010000070.1:924134-934134 GCA_033807755.1 Ellobium chinense
GTTTACACTTACACTCGCAGACACACAATAATACAAGAGCTTTTATTAGGTAAAAGGTTTCGCTAAGAGGAGGCCACCTCCCATTCCCTCCTCTCTCTTACACACACACACACACACACATACACACACACACACACACACACACACACACACACACACACACACACCAAAACCACAGTGCTCTAGTTTCTTTTCCTCTTCCCCCGACCAGCCCATTTATTTCGACTGTTACGGCTTGTCTAGGCATGGTATTTTATGGATTCTCTGTTCCGGCAGGGTACAATCTAAGGGATGTTATTGCGAGCAAATGAATCACCACCGTCTATTCATCAGTTTCTTCCCCTTCTATTACTAAACGCGATTGTAGTTCTCTCTCTCTCTCTCGCATTTTCGATCTCTCCTTTTTTTCTCTCTCTGTCTCTCTCTCTCTGTCAATTCGTCTTTCTTTTTCTCTCTTTTTTCATAAGTGTAGACCAATCCAACAGCATGCAAATAGTCTTTTAAGCAATTGGACAATAAAATATAATGCCAAACACCCTCATGCCCATTTTATTATTTTTTTTTTTNGGGGGGGGGGGGGGTATTATTTTGCTCACTTAGTCTTTTGTTCCCCTTTCTCTCTATCTCTAGTCCTGCACTATGTATCCTAACCCCAATTCCTTTCTCCTACACTCCCTACATTTCTACATTCCTTACACGCCATCTCAAGTTTGTGCCCTTATCACCAGTTAACTACACACTTTGTACCATATCTCCTAGCCCTCGTGCATCCCCGGTACCATATATCCTATCACCATTAAGGCTTACCATATTCCCACTACCGTATACCTCATATCCAGTACTGTATCTATATTCCTAGTTAACCAGAGACCTTATCCCTACTACTGTAGAAAATCTATCCCCAGTATTGTACATCCTATCCTCTGTGCTGCAATCTTATCTCTACTTAATATCAAATCCCCAGTATTTCACACCCTATCCCCAGTATTTCACATCCTATCCCCAGTATTTCACATCCTATCCCCAGTATTTCACATCCTATCCCCAGTATTTTACATCCTATCCCCAGTATTTCACATCCTATCCCCAGTATTTCACATCCTATCCCCAGTATTTCACACCCTATCTCCTATCTTGTTCACTGCGATATCACGCACATTATATTCCTAGTACAATATATCCCATATCTGGCACTGTATCCAAATTCCCCGACACCTAATCCCTATTACTGTAGTAAATATATTCCCATTATTGTATATCCTATCGTCTTTGCTGTAGCCCTACCCCTGCTAAAGTCCTATCTCTAGTGCTGTTATTCCATACCCAGTCCTTTACATTCTATCATTGGCAAGGCATACCATCTCCAGTACTGTGCATCATATCCTTAGTAATGAACATCCATCCAAATTCACAATCCACAGACCCATCTACATATTTTTGTCCCGATTACAAAACGACACCTCTATGGTGTAATCAACCTGACGGGGGCAGACATTCCATTCCACTATAAATATGAGTCTCAAATTGCGAAAGAGAGGGGGCTGGATGATGGGGTTTCAAGAAAACACATAGGGCGGAGTGACAGAGAGCTACCAGATTGGGAGCAGGGGGGTGTAAGGGAGGCCAGTCTATCACGAAATTTCCTCAGGGACTTTATTCTGAGTTGTGAGGCCGCCAGCCATGATGTCTTGTAATGTAAAACGGTGACCGAAGCACCAGCGCAAAAAGGTTCGATCTGAGCACGGCTTGGTTAAAAGATAAAACCACTTTCTTTCTTCTTGTTTATTATCTTGCAGTAACCGTGCTCAATATTACGTTTTTATTCACGATCACGTGTATGTTCTTATCTTCTCTAAAACCTTGTCTTTCTGTAACGAACAGTTTGTGGGCAATTCCTGAATCTTTACTGCTCACCTCTTGCGTCCATAAGAGTATGAAGCTTGGATAATTCTTCCTGACCAGGAGAAGAAAGTTCTATGTACAGGGGGAAAACGAGTGAGAGAAACTGTGACTATGTGACACAGACTAAGGCTAGGTCAAGACGGAATGGAATACGAGCTGTGCTGAACTGTACGGCACGAAGAAACGAACCACGAACCCTTTATTTCCATAACTGTACACACCAGACATTCTAGCAACGATATAACGCCCTGCTACGTTTGGGTCGAAACTGAGCCCAGTGGACAGGCAAAGAGACAGATGGGTAAAACGACAAAATTGACAAATATTTATTCATACCAAATGTGTAGTACAAGGTGGAAACGGAGTTTGTGTGAGTTTCTGTCTTGTTCACTATGTTTAATGTTGTGTGTACGTCTATGTGTTTGTCTAGCTGAGTTACCAAATGAAGCCTAACGGCCTTTGGTTGAAGAGGGGGACGTGGGATGCTTGTGGTGTGTGTGAGTCTCGTGCTTAGCGCTATGACTGCTAGTCTTCTGTTCGGCTTCGGGAAAGACCCCGGCCACTAAGCCACTTTTTTTTTGGAATGGCGCGTGGTCGTGTATAGACGTCTACCTGATTCCAAACTGACGGCAAGGCGATGGGTGCCGATGCAGAGGTCGCGGGTTCGATTCCCACCACATCACTTTCTTTCCTGCTTCCATTTTATCTCTGCATTTGTCTTCTTGAGCACTTCCCCCTTTACCATACCTTGTGTGAGCATCTGTTTGCGTCTGCTCACTCCTTACTTCGACTTTAATCATACCAAAAAAATAATAAAATGGGCAAAGAGTAAATTTAAAGAAAAAAGAAGGAACGATTGAAATAAAGTTATTATTGTTGGTGATAAAAAGATTGAAAGAAAAGCAAGTTGGAAGAACGAATATGACGAATCAAGGAACGTTAAAGAGTAACCGAAATAGAGCTGAGTGAATCAACAATAATGTAGGAATGTGATTGGCTGATTGAATTTGCTGTCAGCGGTGCACGCTGTGACGTCACAAGAGGTAGTTTCGGAAAAGGTCAGCATCAATGGAAGGAGGTAATAATGTTTGAAGGGCTGCGATTGGGGTAGGACCTTATTACCCAGTGATGTGCCGTCTTTCTCTCCTTGCGCGCTCTCTCTCTCTCTCGCTTCCTCTTTTTCTCCTGACTCACTCTCTGCTTCGATATCTCTCATTCACCCTTTTCCTCTACTTTCTCCCCATCGGAGTCTTGACTCTTCGCTTCTTTCTTTCTTTCTTTCTTTCTCGCTACTTACATTTTCTTTCTTTCTTTCTTTCTTTCTTTCTTTCTTTCTTTCTTTCTTCCTACTTACTTTTTCTTTCTTCCTCCAAGACAATAATGATATAAATTTGGACACATGCATCAATTGTGTAGATAGGTACGCATTCTCCACATGGATATGAAGAACGGGACAGGAAAAGGACGAGTTAAACCCGGGAGCGCTGACTCGACGACCGAAGAGGAATTGACACTGATCTAGGCAAATGTGCACGGAAAAATTCAGAGGATAGAGTTCGGAAAACCTGAAAATCGAGCTTAAGTAATCATTTTAAGGACATTCCCTTTCTGTATCTCTCCGTCGAATTCATCCAGTTTTTTTTTGTTTTTTTTTAATCTATCCACCTGTCTCTCTTAGCAGTATGTTACCCTGATTCAATTGTCTGATTGCCCTCAGCCAACTTGAAGTTATTTAATCTTCATGAACACAGTTAATACGAATGGAGATGTACAAAGCACATCAGTGATGCTCGGTTAGATTTTAAGAAGGAGCCACACGAACTTGAAAACACGCCTCACCTCCCAACAACAACAAAAAAAAAGCTGCAAGTGTCTCACCTCAGTATCGAAGTTCTCTTGGCCCAGGTGTTCAATGGAAATTACAATCATGGTTTTTTTTTCACTTGAAATTCGTAAGAGCAATAAGAAAAGCTTGGCCTAAGTTTTCGGCGAAAATATATGCTGTTTTCGCTTGGAATTAATGAGAACCNCCCCCCCCCCCCAAAAAAAAAAAAACCAACAAAAACAAACAAACAAAACCGCAAACTGTCATGTGTAAAAAAAGCGCCAGTGACCTTTATAAGGAGCCCATTTTAGCACTTTGGATGCCAGCCTAGCAACACAGGAATGAAGTAATGCTCGGTATACCAGTTAAATGTAGACACACATATTTATATAACCATGTAGTCTTATAGCCAAATTATGCCACAAGCCAAATGATCATTACGACTCACATTTCATAGGCACTAAGGTCTGTGGTCAGACAACACTTTCTTGAGCTGATCGAGAAAAATGTAGAAAGAAATGTTCTGTCCAAGTATTTTTACAACATGATAAGGCCAAGAATTAAACCCATGACTTGCTGATCCCGAGTCCTATTTCGCAACCTTTAGGCCATGCTTTTTCACAATAGCACGATAGCATCTTAAGCATGAACTCTTTAGTCAACAGTGTTGTTTAGAACAAACTGGTAGAAGATACCATACAGTGACATGTTCATGATCAGTAATCTTCATGCTTTCTGCCTTTTCATTCTCTTTACCCTCAGCTTCGCCTAATCACATCCCTGGTTCTCTTTCAGAATCGTGTTCCCGATGATTGTTCAATATTTTATGTAATCGATACCGATTACTTAAGTATCGGCCAAGTCTCCAAACTGATGAGATTTTTGCAAACATTCCATAAAGTCAAGTCTTAATGACTAAATACAAATAAAAACTAAAAAAAATGTGAAGCTGTTACGCAGATCTGCACACGGTTATGACTGTGTTCTTCTCTTCAGCTCTCCAAACTGGGAAGATGCTGCTCAGAGTATTCGGTATCGATTACATGAAAATATCGATGCTTCTGGAGAAGTGCCACTTTCCTTGATGATAAATGCCCCTGGTCCATTCAAATCTATTTCCAACTGGCTATCCATCGATACATTCTCCAGACGTCGACCCAAATGTTGCTGATTTCCAAAATAAAAAACACCAACTCATCAACTGGAGAGACCAGACGTTCAGACAAGCGGAAAGCCGGAAGGAGACAATTCCTGTCTTCGGCGTCGAAAGATTTATCTTTGGAGTCCCAAGGGTGAAGTTTACAGTTGAACTGGAACACACTGCAACAGATGTACTTTTTGGGGTTTTTCTCGTATTATGAATCGCTGTACTTATATGAAGGGAGGGGAAGAGGTGGTGGGGTTGGCAGTGGCTTGCTTTTGAAATTTTTTTTTTTTTTTACTGCACTGCTCGATAGGTGCCCGACAAGATTTTAGCTTCATACCGTTCTCACTTCTTCCTTTTCTGTTCGTCCGTCCGTCCGTCCGTCCGACCGTCTGTCTGTCTGTCTGTCTGTCTGTCTGTCTGTCTGTCTGTCTGTCTGTCTGTCTGTCTGTCTCTCTCTCTCTCTCTCTCTCTCTCTCTCTCTCTCTCTCTCTCTCTCTCAAACAGGCAGAGCGGGAAACATACGGTTCAATGGGATATAATATGTAAGGAATGACCAGTATAATTTTCCCAGATGTAGTGACCACAAATTTCCATCCATCTCGTCTGGGAACAGCTTAGTTAAAAGGAAGAGTTTTCGTGCTACATTATTGAACACGTTTAGAGACGCTGGACTAACGGTGAGCAGATGTTCTGGTCATACTGGCTTTATTTGTCTCACAGTGCGAGAAGGAACTCTATGGNTTTTTTTCTTGTATTATGAGTCGCTGTATTTATATGAAGGGAGGGGAAGAGGTGGTGGGGTTGGCAGTGACTTGCTTTTGAAAAAATGATTTCTTTTTTTACTGCACTGTTCGATAGATGCCCGACAATATTTTAGCTTCATACCGTTCTCACTTCTTCCTTTTCTGTCCGTCCGTCCGTCCGTCCGTCCGTCCGTCCGTCCGTCTGTCTGTCTGTCTGTCTGTCTGTCTGTGTCTCTCTCTCTCTCTCTCTCTCTCTCTCTCTCTCTCTCTCTCTCTCTCTCTCACTCTCTCTCTCAAACAGGCAGAGCGGGAAACATACGGTTCAATGGGATATAATATGTAAGGAATGACCAGTATAATTTTCCCAGATGTAGTGACCACAAATTTCCATCCATCTCGTCTGGGAACAGCTTAGTTAAAAGGAAGAGTTTTCGTGCTACATTATTGAACACGTTTAGAGACGCTGGACTAACGGTGAGCAGATGTTCTGGTCATACTGGCTTTATTTGTCTCACAGTGCGAGAAGGAACTCTATGGCTGGGAAACTCTAATGAGCCTTCCGCTTCAACTTCCGGGCTAGTCTGTAGTTACTGGATGGGTTCCATTGATGGCATATTCGACATCCTTGTTATTCGACTGTTCGATAAAACCATTATTCGATATACGGTCGAACGAATAATTAGAATTTCGCATACTGCAGGGAAAAAAAAGAGAATTGTTGGAAAAAGGAAGAAGAAATAAAAAAAGACTAAAGAGAGAAAGAGGGAACCGTTGAAATTAGGCACACGGCAGCTAATACTGTAGTAGTCTGTCAGATAAAAATTGGGATCACAAAATTTGAAATAATTAAATACCTGCCAGTCAATTTTCGCAAACAATTCGAACCTCCGATCACTCTAGTAGCTAAAACCAAAAATGGGCCCAGGAATACTGTTTTCTATTATACAGTCATATTGCACTTCCGTATTGGATTCAATATCAACGTTCTACAGGTGTGTTGGTACAAAAATGAACCATTTGTCAGCATAACCACGGGAAATGATCATGTTAAAAAGATACACAGAAAAGCATGTGTATTAGAAAGAACTTCCAATTTTGCAATTTTATTATTTATTTTTTTTTTNGAGGGGGAGGGGGAGGAGGTTATTAAGGGAAATATTTTTCGTCCTAATCATTTACACGAGTCAGAAATTGGGTTAATAAAGGATGTAGATTGTCCTAAAAAGCCAAGATGACCAACTCTGTGCGAACTTTGGTTCAAAGAGATCCATATTTTACATCGTGCCCCCTCTTGCTTCCACTGAAAAAAAGGTATCATGCAATCTACATCCTAGTCAGAAAAAAAACAAAACAATGACATGATGTCTCGATTTGATTGAGGGTCTACAAACGGTAAAACAAGAAACCGAGCAATTTCTTTCCGGAATTCGTTTCTGCATCTGAATCTGATGAGAATTGTGGCAATAAATAATCACATTATTTATTGTAGCCCTGGAATAGCGGCTTGAGAGGGTATTGTGAAAGCTTAAGGTAAAACCGTAATAGGACTGGAATTGGGAAGAGCGGGAATGATGGAAGATATAAAGAAACTTTACTAATATCACAATAACTGGTATCTAATATACTGGTTTGATGATCATCGAAACAAATAAGGTATGGTGGCTGGGAGGATATCAGATATGACAGCCAAATATGACAACCACATGAAAGGGTACAAGCAGTATTCAGCAGTACAGTAATAAGTGTTCTAGTGAGACAAGTGACCATAAACTCACCGATTGTGTAACGGTGTCCGTCCAGTGTGACGACACACTTCCGTCGATTGGTTAATAACCCAGATCCAAGACTGTTCTGCCTGCGAAGGTTCTGGTTTAAATCCGGGTCATTGGCAGTGACCTTGACAGTGGGAATCCGGGTCAAGGTATCCTTATCTTCTCGGTCCATGGTCAAAGGTCGAAAGGCAGGTAACTCTAAAAACCGCATTCGTGAAGGTCATGCGAGGGTAACAATGCATCATTAGGAAGGGTAATCCTGCACCGGCACACACTAATTATCTCCCCTGAATGAGTATGGGGGTTTCTTGTGGGATCACTCGTGATCAACGATCCTCTTATTCAAAATGTCTTCCTTTATCTTGCTCTTCTTTGAATTTTCGTGTTCTCCTTTTCGCATAATATTGTAAACGTGCATAAGTTGACACAGCATATTATTCTCCTGTGAATAATACATCCTTAAACAATAAAGTACATACTTGGACCAAAAACAGGTCAAGCCATATCCTTATTCCAGCTGGCTAATGACACCGATGGGAAAACAATCAGCAATTACTTACAGGAAAGACTTGATTGTTCTGCTGTTCATCATTTGCTTTCACAAGAATGCACTTTTAAATTTTAGATGTACCGCGCCGCAGGTTTTACAAAATCTATTACAAATTCACACATGCTATTGCACAGTGTCTGTCATCACTAATAAACTGACAGGCTCATATTTTAAAGAGTACCCTGTTTAGATATGAAGTTGAAAAAGCATGTCAGAAAAAGTATCCAAAAATTTAAATCCTTTTTGTGATAAGTCAGTTTCTACCATTGAAATTAGAACTGAACTTTATACTAATGTAACGACACAAGAATATTTGCAGATGGCTCGCAGTTAAAACACCAAGTTCACGTTCATATCATAAAGAAGCCTTCAAAAATAAAACCATTAGAGCCGGGCAACTTTACAGGATGTGCGGCATGACGCAATATTGACGCGGGCAAATGTTTACAAGAATATGACCTTGAACTTCTACGTGAGAGCAGCAGGCCGATCCCAGGCCAGTTTGAAGAGATGCGGATGAAATTTTAGCTGATAACAGCGGGGAGGCGATACCCCTCAGGTGAGGAGTGATACTTCCAGGGCGGCGGAACACAATGTTGAGTACTCCACCCCCCATTTCCCCCCCCACCCCCCCNCCCACTCCCATTAGTTCTTCTCCAACTTCCCTCCCATGAGTCTGGATCCTTAGTTTACACATACAACTATCGTTCACGTTTTTCACTTTGTGGTTTTTCTAGCAGTGACAGTGCAGAGTATGTAAATGCTTCTTTGTTTTGCTTTTGGGTATAGATGAATTGGCACTTGTAATATGCGCTGGTGTGTGCATGTGTGCGTGTGTGTGTGTGTGTGTGGGGGGGGGTGTGTGTATGTGTGTGTGTATGTGTGTGCGTGTGTGTGTGTGTGTGTGTGTGTGTGTGTGTGTGTGTGTCTGTCTGTCTGTCTGTCTGCGCGATGTTTGGTATTTTTGTGCTGTTTTGCTACCGTACAGCGCCTTAAGGTTTCTGGGTGAAAGGCTCTCAAAAAATCGTTATGCAGATGACAAAATGAAATTATTGCGGTTATGATTATCTTTCAAGTATCCAATTCCTGATATACCGTGGAAATCTAGTCTTTTTTCCACCCTCTCTTTCTCAAATTCCGGACTTGCTTTATAACCTCACTGTTATGATCTCCAACCTAATCCGCCCAATATCTTTTCCACAAACACACCTCTATAAACCTTCTAACACTCTTGAACACTTCGGCAGCTAATGTTTTACATTTACAGGTCTGGAAACCCTGGCCTTTAAGCTTCTTTTTGTTCTATTCCCCACCGTCCAAAGATTTAGGAGGGCAAAAAAAATCTTCTATACGAGGAAAGAACATCGTAAATGAAGTTCACATTAGTGTGGTGGCTCTAATGACCAGGATGTTTAGGGGCAGAGGCTTTCAAATTTTGGCGAGGGGAGGGGGCGGGAGGGTGGCACTTTTATCCCTGTTCCACGCCGTGTTTATAATATATATTTTGCTTTTTCCTCTCCACTTTTTACCGGCCATCTCACTAGGTCATCGCGTTAACATGATGTAATTTGTCTATCACCTGAACATAATCAGACCACTGAAAACTGAGCAAGGGCTGGTGTTTGGGTCGATGCCATGAATGAAGGCGTAAATCCACATAGTTGTTTTTTTTCCAAAAAAAGAAGCTGTGGGGCATCGTATGTTGCCAAAATGCTTATGAAATTCTCTCCCCCAACTCGCAGGATGATATGGATACCTGAGATGCAGACCGATCTAACCCACACAGATTCACTTTCGAGGAAAATCGCATTTAAAAATTTTGTACACTTTAGAACTTTCAAGAATTGTGGTTTAGACTGGTCTGCTTCTCAGGTACGGTACCCATTTGTCGTAGAGTTTTCGTTGTAAAAAGTATCGATGGACAACGTCCCCCTAGCCCGCACGCAAAATTTTTTTTTTTAAAATTTTATGGGTTGGACCGGCCTGCTTTTCATGAAATCTTTTAGCCAAGCCATTGTAAGCTTGAGTCTGTCAAAATGATCTATCTTGGCCTCTTGAACA
>JAWQUT010000070.1:945270-955686 GCA_033807755.1 Ellobium chinense
CCCACCCCCTCCATCTTAGAATATCTCATTGACCTTATTTAATCCTTGATTTCTCTGACTTCCGCCAGCTTTCTCACGACTGTATAATGAACTCAATCAGAACGTATTACTCTGAACATCCTTTCCACTGGACACAATGCAAAATGAAGCAGTTTCAATACATCTCTATGGCTGCAGTCGCACTGGACCACATTAGGGCTATGGCTCGTCCAATCAAAATTCATGGGTTCCTAACGTGCTCAGCATACATGGTGGAATGGAGATGGGGAGATCAGGGGCTCAGGACAAGCGGTGGCAAGACTCATAGGAGGTGGGGAAGGGGGATGACAAAAGTGGCATACATGCATGAAAGCAGACAGACAGACAAACAAACGGGTAGACACACAGACAGAAAGAAAGATGGACCAGGTGCATGCATATGTATAATTGGCAGACTGACAGACAGACATACACTAACATACCGATAGAAGACACAAAAAAGCACTTCCTTATTCCGTAGGTGAACATTGAGAGGTTGCGAAGAACAAAAGTGAAATGAAATAAGAAAAGAAAAACAGAGAGAGAGAGAGAAAAGAGAGAGAGAGAGAGAGAGAGAGATAAAAGAGAAAAGAGAGAGAGAGAGAGAGAGAAAGAGAGAGAGAGAAAAGAGAGAGAGAGAGAGATAAAAGAGAAAAGAGAGAGAGAGAAAGAGAGAGAGAGAGAGAAAAGAGAGAGAGAGAGATAAAAGAGAAAAGAGAGAGAGAGAGGAAGAGAGAGAGATAAAAGAGAAAAGAGAGAGAGAGAGAGAGATAAAAGAGAAAAGAGAGAGAGAGAGAAAGAGAGAGAGAGAAGAGAGAGAGAGAGATAAAAGAGAAAAGAGAGAGAGAGAGGAGAGAGAGAGATAAAAGAGAAAAGAGAGAGAGAGAGAGATAAAAGAGAAAAGAGAGAGAGAGAGAGAGAGAGAAAGAGAGAGAGAGAGAAAAGAGAGAGAGAGAGATAAAAGAGAAAAGAGAGAGAGAGAGGGAGAGAGAGGGAGTGAGAGAGAGAGAGAGAGAGAGAGAGAGAGAGAGAGAGAGAGTTCTTGTAAGCAATTGCATAATCACTTGATAGACAGCTACACTTATATTGGAACTAGAACTACAGTTATCATTAGAAAATACATTTTTCATAGGCCTACGGTGTTTACACTTCAGAGCTAAAAATAATTTACTTGTTGCCGTCGGTGATTGACGTCATTCTCTCTCATGATGTTATTGTTGGTAATAGCTGTCATCACTAATTTCTTTGTGCAGAAACTGGTTCTAACCTTCTTCGCTTATTCCTATTATTATGTAGCTACAGCCTGCTCTCATTATCAGCAAGGATGCTGAGTGTGTGCACTGCTCGTATCACGACTTACAGAAATATGAAAGTACCGGACCCGAAAGAGGTAAAACTCTGCCCTTCTCAAGCTACAGTAGGAGGTGGGTGATGTCTCGTAGAAAAATATCGATGTAACACTAAGATGATATTATGGTTATATCGAAATACGAACAAGGGAAATAAATAACATAATTAAACGTGTAAAACTGTCTAAGTCTTGAACCTTTCGCGGTGTAAGAGAAGAAGGTGGAAGTGGCTAAGTATGCTATCATTACATAATGAACTTCGCTAAATTTGGCTTAATTTAAATCTAAATGACCCACTGTCATTTTACAACTTGCACAACAAATTCGGGAAAAGAAAACGTGAAGTCTTGGCGGGCGTCCATTCATTACTAGTCTTAGTTATTTTCTACCTAACACTTTCTTATCCCCGGTGTTTTTTATCTTCATTTTCAAGCACCATACCGACTGACGTAGACGACCACTGATCTCCTCGTCTGTCTGTCTGCTGCCCATCTTAACATTTCCCTACTGCTCCGTGCCCACATCCAACTTGCGACTCTATCCAGAATTTTCTCCCTTTGTCTTCCTTTACTTTGGTTACCGTTTAGTTTTCCTGTTGGTACCAAATGTCCTTGCTGTTATTCTTGATCTAGGAAAATTATTTTTGGATTGTGTGGTGGTCTTCGAACAAGGAAATCCGCTCTAGGCAGCTATAAATGTCGTCAAATAACCAACAGACAAGTCTCACCTTTTAAGTGACACGGCTTCTCCACCCCAAATTCCTCTGAGCACAACTAGGACAGTCTCGTTACACACACACATTTTTTCACTGGAATATTATTTAACCAAAATATCTATATTGATAAGAATGAAATTATGTGATACTGTAATGTGCCTCTCTCTCTACGCCATCGTTAATACTGATTGTTTGGCCTTCAGATTACATGCATCGCTTAGTAATAATAATCTCTGGGACGCCGTCACATAAAATATGCCAAACCTGAAGAACAACAACAAAAGGGCATGGTATTTTTGTGTTTTAAATCAATAAATTCGGATTCCCATTGGCTGCCGAGATCAACTTTTCAGTGGTTCCAGAGCCGTTCATTTGCACTATGGTTAGGTGGAGCTCTGGTCTGGCAAGACATTTGCTCTTTGTCGTTGTCACGACCAATGCCACCATGATCCTCCGCTGCCCAGCCATGGCAACCCCATTCAGAGAGTGCGGGAGTAATCTTGTACTTCATAAAATACAATATCCTATTTTGGAACAAGAAAATGCATATCGAAGCCATCGCTGTTTCCTCAACGCAACGGTATGTAATGATATACTGTATACCAAAGCACAGCTGTATCGATGCTGTGATATCTCAGATACAAACAGATCACAAAATGCAGACAAACATATTTGGAGAATATCGAACTTCGTTGTTTACATTCAGCTAAAGCTCATTTGCACTGGACTTCTTTCTCAAACAATTTTCTCATTAATTAAAAGGGATTGCGTTATGAACTTTTCAGGCAGATAACCCATATCTTAAAAAGGTCTTCAATTATACCGATGTTGATACCGATGTTGCATATGAGATTGGGCGCAAGATATCTGCTCTCCTGAAAGACAGAATACATTGATCCTACTTAACGACAGCACTTGTAAAGCATAGGCAAATAGAGAGTAAACGGTGTTGCCATTATCAGATGATAGTTAATTAGAACAAGCAATGAAATTGAACAGAAGTTGTATCTAAGCGGACTGCGATGTAGAAGAGGGCGTGTGCAGTCTTGCAACCGTTTTCCAGGAAGAGTAGAGAATAATGAGAAAACATCAGTGGCCAGGATTAGCAACTGATGGGTGCGTTCACTCATTTTGGGCCACGACAGAACACGATAAATATTAATAGCGCTGTACACTAAAACACAGGTTTGTTTAGAAGAAGTACACGTTTTTTCCTCTATGACATAAGACCTCCTCTGAACTGAAATCCCTGTTTGGAGGCAAAGTTCAGGGCACAGAGTTCTGATGTCCCAAACTGCTCAAGACAACACACGGGCAGCCGCATGGCATAACTATAAACACCATAAGAACAGGACAGGTTATTCACAAATTTACAGAATCTGAATTCTGAAATACGACACACATTTAGTAATTCTACTCTCTGGTGAAGCAGAAAAAGGTAGCATAATAAGAAAGGTGTTATTTTATTATATCGCTCTCAATCAATATGATTTCGCCGTAATGAAAAACCGTAAACCATGAACTATCCTCGCATTGGAGGTTTCAAGATGTCCACAATAAAACACAGTTATTCGTCTAGGGTCTAGAAATACGGCCTGAAATCCTTGTATCGAGGCTGGGCCAGTCAGTTCATTCATATTCCTCGTATCCCATGGGAAGACTGGATAATATGAATATATTTCTTCGATATTCTATGTCGGTCAACTCGTCCATCTTACAAGTTATTCCCGATTTCTGTCAGGTTTCATGCCGCGAGTGTCGAAGTGCGTAGATTTAACTGAAATTGAAAACCATTAGGGACGTCTCACTGGACTAGATCAGTAATGTGGGGAACCAGCCCTGGTGTGTGTGTGTGTGTGTGTGTGTGTGTGTGTGTGTGTGTGTGTGTGTNGTGTGTGTGTGTGTTTTCTGGATCCGTTCCTGAATATATTATTACTCATGATCCGGAATGGCAAGTGAGTCCACATAGCGCAATCTAAAGTTGTAAGAGGTTTTTCAGTAAATGTCACTTGCCAATATCTGCCATAATGATGCTTCTCTCTCATACAAATTCGCAGTAATATCCGTTCTGCAAAACTGTCTCTGAAAGATAAAACTGGCATTTTGTGGGAGGAAAATCTCAATAGTTTCAATTTTCTGTGTATCTGAAACTAGGTCTTCTTGTCCTACATTTCTTCGGAACTAACTGAAGATGCAAACAGATCGGGTACAAGCTAACCTGTCATCACATTTGAAAGACAGTGCATCCTATGGGTTTTCACTGTGCAGTATTTCTGGACACGCGAGATAGTGGTCAATATCTCTAAGAGAGAGTGGGGCTAATTATGAAGAAAATCTTATTGGGATTGACAGTGCGCTACTTAGATCTTTCGCTGTATAATTATGAAAAATAAAACACTGCCTACGGAATTTTTAACCTTATAACTTAACCCATTACACAAACCTATGATTGTCACTTGGATTGTAGTAAGACGAATTTCATGGCACAGTATTTCTGGACACAATGGTCAATATATATATCTGAGAGTGAGTGAAGCCAATTTATGAAGAAAATCATGTTGAAACCGACAATGCGCTACTGACATCTTTCACTGTAATTATGACACATCATACACTGCCTATGGAATTTTAACCCTTGTAATTGAACTGGTTATACAAACCTAATACTGTCACTGGCATTTATATAAAAGGACTTCCACGGCATTGTAGTTCTGGACACGCGAGATAGTTGTCAATATTTCTTGGAGAGAATGAAGCCAATTTATGAAGAAAAATCGTGTTGATACTGACAAGGCGCTAGTGACATAGTGACGTCTTTCACGGTAATTATGACACATCATACACTGCTTACGAGATCTTTAATCTTGTAATTGAACCAGTTATACAAACCTAATTCTGTTCCCGCATATTTTTTTTTTTGCACTGTGGCTTTCCCTAGCAAATTCAAGCCAAAGCCTATCACGATCTTGATGTGAATTTAAATGTTTGGGATAATCTGTGATACAGTCAGCTCTTTTTAATGACAACTCAGATGAGTCCATCTTCTGCTTGATGGCAACATTTTTTAACATAATAAAATATATTTCAGTATGACAGTTATTGGATAATTGCAACTGCCTTTAATAACATATTTTTTCCACGCTACCAACGAATTGCCATTAAGAGGAGTTGACTGTAATAAAAAATATAATATAGCACTGACTGTCTGGAATGGCCTCTGGCGCCACATAACTTACCACGCTGAATTCATTGTAACGGCCTTATCAAAGTCAGACATCGAAAAGCTGAATATAATATATTATGTCGGGCTGCATTATGTTGTAAGGCATTGTTGAGTACATATTCTGATATTAAAAGTTAAGAATAAAAAAAAGTACATACCAAACGAGCTTTTTTTGCGGGTGCCCAGGGATCTTGAGAAACTAAGAAAACAAACGCCAGAGGAACTAACCAGAACTAAAGTAAACTATGGATTACATGCTGAAGACGCGGTGATTGACATAGTCAAAGCGAATTGCAGAAGAGAAGAACATAAAGAAACTGCGTTCGACTACACTTCAAATTAAGACAGCCTGTTTTTAGAATAATTCTATCACCCCACTAGACTATAGATGTATTCGTGATTTCCGTTGTTTGATAGAATGCGTGACTTTGGTATCAGTGAAGGAGTACAACTCCAGCCTCACGTTCTCAGATTTCTCGCCTACTCTCACCAAGAGTCCAGTGCCTTACATAAGTGTTGTCCACAAATTCGTATCAACGGGATAATGATGTATCTTGTAGATAAAAATGAATATCTGTGGCTGACTGACTGATTGGATTTGTCTGTCCGGAATAGAAATTTACACCACTTGGCGTCGGGCTCTCCACATTGTCAAGATATCCTCAAATGGTAAGGAAATATAAATGGGATGTAATAAACACAAATCATTTTACGCAAAGAGCCGAGAAAAAAAATGTATACTTCTCAACTAGAAAACTGTGCGAGCTCCAACCTAGTGCTAACGGGTCTAAAATGTAGGTGAGTCATTTGATGATATTACTCCCTTCGTCGCCTAATAGTGCATTGACTCTCTTGAGACTTTGTATTCGAATTAATCAAGCTCGCTTCTCATATTTCATATCACAGAATATCAGAGCCCAGACTGAAAACTCCAAAGGCAAGCTATCTTGATTGTGGTCAGTGCAATGTTGCAAATCAATCATTGTTCACAAGCTCATGAATGTTTTGTAAAGAAAGAGCGCGAGAGTGGATGAGCTGTCAACATAGAAATCCTAGGGCTAGTTTTCTGCAATGGTTACCAAGAAGGTTATACGGAATGACTGCAGTGAACATGAATGTCTCTATTTTTATTGTTATTTTCTTAGCCATAGGTGCCGTTGATGCTGATGAATATGAAGTTGTTTGATTCTCCTTCCAATTTACATCCATTCTTTCTTTACAAGGAATGCTAAAATACCATGACCACGTAGCAACTGCTCGGGAAATTTTGCACAATGTCGGTTACGCCATTAAATGACACCATGCTAAGGGCATTACTGCAAGAAGAAATCTTAATGTTCACATTATCCACGATACTCCATCTGGTATAGCATCTGTTTTTTCTCACTCTTCCTATGTTTAAACATAGCTAAAAAATGTAGAAATAATTCAGCTTCTGCGCTCTCTCTCTTTCTCTCTCTCTCTCTCTCTCTCTCTCTCTCTCTCTCTCTCTCCCTCTCTTTCTCTCTCTCTCGTTCTCTGTCTCTCTCTCTATCTCTCTTTCTCTCTCTGTCTCTCTCTCGCTCTCGCTATTTCGCTCGCTCGCTCGCCTAAAATACTGCCTGATATCAGCTATGCGGTTTGATTACGGTGTCAACGGTATAATACAGGATTGGGTGTGGTTTGGAACGGAAAACACTAAAATGTTGGCGTAGATTTGTATAAAGAGTCAGACTGAGAGGTCTGTATATGAGGACAGATTTCAGAAATTCTTTTAGAAGGATAGCTTAAATTGTTTCAAGTTTCAACAACTGCGAAATGACGACTACGAGTCCCACAGCTGAGAAGACCTTGATCACATGATCTCGGCCTTGACCACGTGATGGCTGCCCTTGGCGGGCACTGATAATGAGGCAGGACGCGGCCCTTTTTTATTGTATTTGTACGTACGTGTGTGTGTGTGTGTGTGTGTGTGTGTGTGTGTGTGTGTGTGTGTGTGTGTGCGCGCGCGCGATGCATGCGCGCTACCCCTGCTAAGTGACCCAATTAGCTCGCGGGTAGTGCAGTACGCAAATGATTGGCCCTGGTCGATGGATAGATCTGGAGCGGCCGCATCCTCAAATGTTTTTAGATTTCGGCCAATTATTTTTTTCCGAAGATGCAACTCGTACTTGTCCGATTATACGACCCATGCATGTCCGATGGTATCCAGCGCATAGACCGCAAAGCCACAGCTGACGACAGCAGTTTAAGAAGACCTGATGATCATGAAGACAAACTCTCTGAAAATGCAGTGATATGAAGTCGGCATTAAACCAGACGCTCCTCAAGATCAATAACCGCACTATCCTAAACGTGACAATCAATATAATGTTGGATATTTTACGACTGGATATGTCAATAAATATCAGAGGAGTCGTGATGTTAAATACCTCAGAGAGAATTATATTTGTTCATACACAAAGACTTATGGTGTTTTATTGTTTTATTATTCTTTGATTGCTCCAAACAGGAATTGTTATGTCCTGAACATCCTTACGTCAAGAATGCGGTGTAAATAAAGCCAACATACGACATGATCAACTTTGAAAACTTTGACTAGCAAATAACAACGACAATAATAACAACAAAAAAGTGGATACCGTTATAGGGTACTTTTACTGTTAAAACGTTCGAACATTACCCTGCGGCTATGGAAATGTTAAGATACTATAGTATGTGAGACAGACTTAGATCAACTTCTGATTCAAATACATTAACCTTTCCTTACTTTTGTACTGCTATTTAATAGAGTGCACCCTGTCCGGAGGAATATATATTGACACCTTATCCACACTGCATGATCATCAGCAAGAGACACACAAGGAAATGAATCTTCTGAAAGGTCAACTCTTCAATGCATTAGAACTCTTTCTATTGACTTTTTTCGTTACCTGTAATATCCTTCCCATTCGCTCATGTTTCTGTTAGGAAATGATAACTTTGAGCAGATGCAAAACTTTATTCCTCTAGCTAAACTCAGGTATTTCCACCTGTATTCCAATGGCACAGAGTGAATATCGATTTTTCTCACCAACACGCTCTAAATAACGACTGGATCAAAGAAAGTTGTGAAAGTGTATACACAGATCTGAGCACAGCAAAAGCGAAAAAAGAAAAAAATAAACTGTTTTCCACTAATTGAACTTGAATCCTGACCACTCACAGCACTGATCTGAGGAAGCAAGCATACTGCTTCCGTTTCTGATCACATTGGGTTGTCGTTCCTATTTCTACGACGTGTTTTTCAGGGGCTCTATGCCCGCACGGTAGAGTTGTCCCCTCCTGCTTCCTCGATCGGATCCAGTGTATACGGGGTGCGTGAGTGGCGTGGGAAAAGTAGGGATAGGGGTGGGTGGGNAGGGGGGTGAGTGGAGGAAAGGGCCGTGCGGTGTGAGTGTGTTTGTCCTGCCCTGTGTTTGGGCCTTGTGGGTTTGCTTGAGTTTCCGCCTCTAGTCGATGTGACCTTATCAAAGCTCGAAGCTGTCTCTCAGAAATGGACATCCGTTGCCTGGCCACAGGGTTGGGGAGAATTCCATCCGTTGGGATAGGCTTTGAAAGGATCATAAAGGGACTTCGTAATGTCGCAACTTTGCTCTTGTTTTTATGCTAAATTCCTGCTGGGATAGAAACAACACCTTCTGTACCGGTATTAGTCCTTAAAGAGCAGACCACAATAGGGTTATGTGTCGTGTTCATCTTGAGCGTTTTATCCCCCGCCCGTTTCCTTCTTGTTTTGGTTTTGAATGAGGAGTTTCTCAATTCTAGCTATGTCTTCCTTATGCTTTATTCTGCTTCACTGTGGGCAGTTTTGTTCCAGACTATCAAGCTGAGATTTAAGTCTCCGACAATGCCCAGAAGTCAGTCTCAGTTGCTCATATCCGGTGCCAAATTCTTGAAACGACAAAGCTTTTTTTTTTCGTACGTCAAAGTTCCGTAATTTCGCAAGAAAATATCTCCTGATTTGCATTCTTTCAGATAAGATCTACTTGAGCGTGCCATTTAAAGTTACTGTTGATAATACTGCCAAGATACTTGAAGATGTCGATTAATTCGATCTTTTCATTTAAAGAAAAGGAGTTGTGTATTATTTCCTAGAAAGTCGAAAATCATTTCTTTTGTTTACTCACACTGACAATGAGAAAATTAGAATTACAACACTTGCATATTGATATTTCATGAAAATAGTTAGTGTCATTCTCTGAGATCAGGCAGATTATTTACAAACAATGTAATGGGATATGTTAAGTCTGCTCACTGTTCATGTATAGAAAAAAATGTGTCGTGCATTTTCCATTTTTTCTCTCTTTGCATCAGTATAACATTGCAATGTCTCAAGGCTTAATGAATTGTCTGATTCTATTTGACATGAAAGAATTATGCATAACAAAAAAAAAAAAAAGCAGCTTCGCCGACAGTGGAAGGTTATTAATTTTGTATCAATAAAATTCTTAACACTATTTACAACCAACGGCCTACCATAATCAAACTCAAAATTCTGTTCCAGCAGGCAGGCTGGCATAATCTCCCACCCTGTGTAGGTCAATAATGTATTTGCTCTTAGAATTTGTCCTTAGGATAACAGTAGTGATTTCTTCCACCTGCAGTAAGAGTGAGTACATTTCTTGCGGCACTGGGCTGCTAAGAAGGAGTGAGATCAAACATTATTTGCGAAGTCTAGAGAGCAGGTAGTGCCAAATAATGTGGCACCTACAAACACTTCATAAAGGATTCCAGTAGCGTTTAAACGACACCAATACGCCCCAGCCTCGCCTATCACTTTATTTCCTTCTTCTATTATCTCTCTGCATTTGTCCTCTAGCGCACTTTCCCTTTCATCCTGCCAAATGTGAGCATTTGTTTGTGTTCGTTCACTCTCCACTTTTGTTATCAGGTGCTCCGTTTCCATCTTGTACAACTACAAGGTGATATAATAATAATAATAATAATAATAATAATAATAATAATGCTGCAGTTTATAAGTCTCCTATCCAGGCTAATGTCCGCTCACGCGACGTCACATCATACGAGTAGTTTAAATTTTCAGCTAAATCATGGTATTGGAATAGATACACAATCAAAAGCACCGTCTA
>JAWQUT010000070.1:964151-988569 GCA_033807755.1 Ellobium chinense
CCCATACGTCTTCCCAGGCTTTGACACTGGACATAGCAACATCGCATGGGATAGGAATTGCAAATATATGATCATTATATAATAATATTAGGATGTAGATCCAGGCATGCCCAATCGCTGACCCCGCAGGTCAAAATGTGGCTCTTCAAAGGCGTAAAACATAAGTAGAACGTAGGAATGTTAGGATCGCGGGATGAACACCAGGCTCTCACGTGGAAGTTACGGGGAAATATTCAGGCAGTAGATATTTAAGGTTAAAATTATTGTGACATTAGTGATCTTGTGATGTAGCACCTTCCGCTGAGAGGGCCTGGCTTCGATCCCAGATAGGACAAGAAGTTTACTAGTGTTAGATTTCTCGGCCTTTCTTCTCAAACTTGATCTCTCACAGCAATTGATAAATTCCCTAATAGCACACTCTTCAGAAAATATCAGTTCGAGTCCACATTCCTTAATGATTGTAAACGGAATATGCCCTACCACTTGGTACCACAGAGTGCTTTATTTTGTTGAAGAAAAATATTATGATGAAGCACGGAATTTTCTTATAGATCTCCGATACGATACTACCATACGAAACTGGCGCCTCATCTGAAAGCATGGACATTCCTGACTTAGATTACCTACGTAATTAGTTTGAGAACCATTATCAGAATTATTCAGTCCTTTGTGAAAACAATATAAAACAAAAGAAAAAGGAAAAAAACCCGGTGTATTTCATAGATATGAACTTTGCTATAACACTGTGATACAGATCTAAGTTATTATCACTGCACATGTTGGGTGTCGGCGAACTCCGCCCAGGAACATTCTTGATCATAGAACAGGCAAAGCCATGCGATTTTTATACCTATACCATAAACTCCTCTATAGACCATATACATGGTCCAGTTTAGTACCCTCTTACTATAAAATATACCCCTCAACCTGACTATATGAACAAATACGACTGTAGTTACTGCCCCTTCATTTCTCAAGATGCGTCTTTGCATTCTTCACCGAAGATGTATTGATCTCTGCAGGTCATTTATCTTCATCCTCACCGGGAAGGTTCTCAAATTCTCTGTACTAGAATTACCCATGAACAGAGAACATACACAAAAATCACTAGCAGCTTGCCAGTATGTCAGAGAAAAAGACAAATTACCCACGATCGAGTGCTTTCACTGTTTTGACAGGCCAGGTAAAAATTAACTAGAGGAAGAACATCCATTCATCCTCATTTCTGGTTGGATTTTTTAACGGGATGAAAAAATATTATCTACAATGGGAGTGTTACTCCATATCAACATAAATCCGGAATGAAAAATGATCTGCACGTATAGTGTGTAGATCAGATTCAAAATTAATGGAGTCAAAAAAGGAAATGAAATAACCCCACGAAGGAGCGTCTAAATGTCTCGAACTTTGCACAACCTTGGGCACCCCTTCCCTCTTCCTTCATTATTTTAAAGATTTAACTAATTTAGGTAACAACTGTTCAAGAAATTACTTCTCCTCAAAAATGTACATCGAAACAAAAATACAATGACCTTAAGTAAATTTTAATTGTTTTATCGCAGTATCACAAAAGTCCATGACATCTTCGGTGCTTGCAAACTTATGTATTCCACTGGTACAGTTATTCCGTCGAAATTTGTAGCACAAAACTTATTATTTAATTTCAACTATGGGTTCCTCAGTTGACTGGAATATTGCGGTTCGCAAAATGGTAGTGTTTGTTATTCATGTCTATCTGACTGAAATAGATAGAGGCACATTGTAGCTCTAAGTCCTAAATTGATATAATCGGATTTAGCTCGTTAAAGGAAGATTGAAACACGATGGTGGGCTCGATGTAGATTGTGGCCGCATCTGTAGAGTGGTTATTGGTATACTAGTAATTTCCAAGCCGCTTATGAAATACTGCAATAAAGTAAAATATGAATACGGCGTTGAAACTAAGCTGATTATTTTTGCAGCTCAAATTTTCCGTTCTTTTTTCATCTTCTCTTTCTCTTGTCTCGGTTTCACAGCTCAGAACTGCCTGTCTCCCTCAGATATGCATTATGGAGCAGGTCGTGGTACTGCAGAGAAACAGTGCTCCAATTTGTGATCGAAAAGACAAGCCGTTTTGCGAGCCAAGTCATTGGATTTTAACTTTTTAAGGTTTTTTATCTTTTTCAAAGGATTGTTTTTTAAATAATGGTTTATGCCACCAACGTTTTTCAAATAAACACCAAATAAGGTAGAGGAGCATTATGGACAGTCTTTCAAAAGTTGGGATCGGAGGATTATGTTCCTCCACAACTTTTGAATCTCACAGTAAACGGTGTCGCAGACAAAAAGAATACGCCTTAAGATGGACAACAAAGGGAGACAACGGCTGCCATGCACCCTCTGCATAAACGAGTGGCCTGGGGAAAATGAATGAAATACTTTTCCAAACATAGTCTTCACACAACTACAAAAGGTCATAGCTAAAACCCTTATGAGGTGATAACGAAATCCTACACGAGGTCATAACGAAATCCCACACGACGTCATAACGAAATCCCACATCCTGTAATCTACTAGAATTGATCCGTTTAATCTTAGCATCAAAGTTTTTATCTTTTGTTGCCTGGTCACTTCAAAGGAAGAGTGATAAAACTCTCTACATTGTTAGGGTAGAGAAGAGCCCATAAAAATATAAGCGCGCGCAGATTATTTCCGTCATGAAATCCACAACTGATAGCCTAAGCATGTTGAATCCAACCATAGAGAGTGATGTTTACCTGCTCCTACATTACTGTAATCCTTGGATAGAATAGAACAAAACAAAACATTCCTAAATTGTGGTATCCCAAAGTGTCAGCAGATCGAAGGTATATTTCTATTCCGAAGCACTGTGCTTGATGCTGTGTTTATTTTCACTCTGATGCAGTGACCTCAGAAAAATACCGCTCTGATATAACATGTGATTTCACTTCAGCTCTGATGAACGTATGTGATTTGTCCCATCAAATGCAGGACGAATAATGATAAACAAATCACCTCACCGAAAGCTTCGACTTTGATAAAACCAGACACATTATATCGAATACTATGCCATTTCAGTGACAAAATCCTTCGAAGTCACGTTGTTTCTCTGATGATCAAAGGTGAGATGTAGATATAGCCTTCCTCCTACTCATGAAGAACGATAAATCTTCATCTTTTTTCGTTCTTTGGACGACGGTTGACGCACACTAAGTAAACTTATCACCTTCATGAGTACACGTAGTCAGGCAAAATTTCAAGAGCTTTGGAGAAGATCAATAATCAGAGGGTACTTGACAGGAGACCCACAAAAGATCTTGAATAGCACTGTCAGTAAGATATACTCAAGCTCCCTCAATCACATCTTAGCATGACTTCAAGTTGGGCTCTATGGTAATTAAATTGAGGAGCATTTCTTCTGTCAGGGCACAGGAAGGAGAATGAGAATCTGTCGTAGGTTGAACCTAGCCATTAAGACATTCTCATAACTTTAACTAGATATGTTGGTATGTTCAACTGCCGGTCTAAAAGCCGAATTTATGTATCATTAGGGTCATTATACATTTTTTTTTTGGCTTTGAGAAACCTGAACGCTCTCAACCTGTTGCTCAAAGCAAAACAGTGAGGAAGATGTAATTCAGCTTGTAAAATTAGGCTATCATAACGAGTTAAAACTTTACTTTAAGAAAAAGAAGATAAATGAAGATGAAAGTAACACAAACAACTCATGTCATTAAAAATACATGATATGGGCAAATGTGGAATGAGCAGGACGATATGCCGCCAAGAGTATGGTGCAAATAATATGAGTCCGCAATGTTACTACATGTACTGTCTATGGAGGGCTTTACTTTACGATATGCTATGCATCAAAATGAAACATAACCACCTTATGGACATGTCTATTAAATCACGCTGTCACTATAAAAACGAATTCCCTTCCGAAAAGGCTGGGCAACTAAGCTCTATCCTGTAGAGAAAGTGGAAAGATTGAATTCCTGTGATAAGCACTCATTGTAAAAAACATCCACCCTGTAGCTCTAACTGTGTAGCATTTATCAAAAGATATTGTCAAACTTTTTAATCGGACTACCTAAAGCAAAACCTCTATTACAATGACCATGTAAGCCTACACCACAGTGCACCGCACACGCTTAAAAAAAATATTCAGGTAACTGATCAGTGCAGTCAATAAAGTCACACGTCATTTAGATGTAATCCTTGAAGATCTAGGATAATTACAGAAACATGTAACAATGTTGATTTTATAGTGTATTCGTAAATGACTTCAATATTTCTTTTCTCCAACAGATTGTATGTTAATGCCTTCAATACCTCCAATTAAAGCCTCGGTGTTAGCACAGTGAGAACAACAGTCACGTTAAATGAATTCAGAACGAACACAAAGTGCTGTCGAGTTTAGTTGGTTCAGTTTTTGTAGATATTTTTCAACGATATTGCCAGACACGAACTTCTTGTAATTTGTCCGACATTACAGATTGCATCGTAAGTTAGCTGTCAGACAATGAAAGACGATTACGCAGGGCCTAAAAGTCAACAGCAATAATGCACATAAACTGCTAGGTATAATGTGGCTTTGTGTTGACGTTCGTCGTTACGTAAAGAGATAAAAAGTGGCACATGATATTGATAGTCATGTCACCAGTGTCTTCAACAAACACCTAACTGACTGTTACTTTTCAAGTAAAGTTACAGGCATCTTGCTACCACAGAAGAGATTTGTAGCGGCTTAGATAAGAACTGTCACTGGTATAAATTTGCATTTGAAACATTGGCCGACCATAAAGTACGACTGACACCGGTAAGAAGCAGTTGTTTATTTTTATCCTTCCTCGCCTAAGGAAGAGACATCTCAGTCTTGGAAGAATTTCACCTTGATATTGAAAGTACTAGTGTCGCGTTCCTAAAAGTTGAAGCCTCTCAAATCAAAGAGTTGCTCCATTCGACGAAAGTTAAATTAGATATTTGAAGTACAACTATGCTATAATTTACAATGTTGAAAAATGCGTGGATGCTAATCATGCTCTGAACATAGTGATTTATATTGAACTGAGTTGTCTACTCACATCGTTCATTTTACTGGTGGCTTTTTTTTTGTCCCCATTTTTCATTGTTTTTCTTCTTCATTATATTTCATCGGGTTTTTTTTTTTTCATTTTTCGGGTTTTTTTTTCATATTTGTTTTCCTGTGCATTCATGTTAGATCCTGTCATAGATAATAATATATTCGTTTAATCTTTACTTTCGGGTTTCTTAACAAAATACGTGAGTCTTATATCTTCCCTTATTAAGAGCCTCAATCGTTCCCCAAGGGAAGCACTAGGAAAATCGGATTGTATGTTGTAGCTTCCCAATAACAAGCCCATAATGACCCTAATCTCTGTTGGAAAAAGGCAACGACTACACACAGAAGAACTGCCGAATAGTTTTGAAGAAAGAGTTGTCCCGTAGATATACTGTTTTTGTCGCTATTTCTAGTTAGAAAAGTTTCTCAGAATGAGAATGTGCATGTTTACTCATGTCAGTAACAGAAGCATCAAACTGGAGGAAGAACCAAACTGGAGACACTAATAAATTTACATAATAATAGCAGTAACGTTTTTCCTATTGCTTCTTGACACCGCCCTGTTTCATGGCATCACATATCATATTTTGATTATTGGAGTCTGTTTCACGTGTGCTGTTAAAGTCATAGAAGTTGACAACAGAACAATTATAATTAATAATGTGCCGCTATCCAAAGACACACTAAAAGCGAGGAATTACAGTAAGTCTAGCATACGTATCCGAGATCTGTAACAAAAATGCAAATCTTGAAAGAAGACAAACCAAAGTTCCAGAACTTCCTGTACAAGAATTAATGTCTCAGATAAAATCAGCATCAACTGGATGCTTGAATGCGCTGATTCTTGCTAATTATGGAGGAAATAAGAACGAGAGCTGCCGCACTATGGTTTCTTTTTTCTTTTATATGACAAAGTCTCGTGCTTTATTGTGAAATACAAGTCGTTTTTTCATACACTATGGTGTTTTTTTTTTTATAAAGATTTTTTTTGCTCAGATTCCACCACACCGTTTTCGGTCACAGTGACATTTCTTCATGACATGACAAAAAAATTGATCAATATGTCTGTGATAACCTGCTTAAAGTTCATTCATGGCCGGGAAGAACTGTGTATTTTGGGAAGATAAATGCACAGGCAACACGTCTGAAGTCATGACTTTATAATGATTATTTCCTCCTGATAACTCAAAAGACATACTATGGATGCTCCCGCCTAACATAAGATCTATGTGAGGTTACGTTTCGTCAGTGTTAAAGTACTCGTATATAATGGTATACTCAATATATCGAAGTTGCGGAAAAAAAAAATTCCCCACTAAGTTGTTACGTGCTCACTATTTTTTAAATACCTCCCACATGTAGCTGAATACCGTCATCATAGCTGACCTTAAAGTTTGAGCAAACTTTGCATTTGATTAAATGTGTGGAATACGATGTCATGCATTAACACCAGCAGCTCATCTATGTGAATTTTTGGATATAAAAGCATGTGTAACCGTGTGGCAAGGTATTTGGTATTCTTTCTTTTATATTTAATGGGGAGGAATGTGAGCTTAGTCTGATAATTTTTTCTGATGTTACATATGTATTTTAGGGAAGAGTGTCACCAGGGATGTTACCAAATTACTATGAATTTTGAGAAGAAAGGCCGAAAAAAACCTACACTAGAAATGTCCAGCCCCTGCCGGGGATCGAACCAGGGTCTCTCAGCTTGCAAGTTTGAACGTGTTACCACTACACTACAGAGACGCTAACTTCACTGCAATTTAATCCTTAAATACCTACTGCCTGAATCGGTCCCTACATCCACGCGCGAGCCTAGTGTTCACCCGTGACCCAAACACACTTCCCGACTGCTCACACATGCTTGGAAGAGAATATGAAAGTGCGTTGCATACATTAGATAATAATAATACATGTACATATAGGTTCTATATCTATCATCACTATAACAACATTATCGTTGCATGAAGTTTAGGCTATATAAATAATTAAACGGGTGCTTTTTAGAGTTTAAATGTCCTATAATGAAGACTGGGGAACAACATACATTATTGGCCTTAATGGAGTCAGCCATACACTTTGCTGATCAAAAAGTATCTTGTTACATAAAATGTTCTCATAATAAGGTCGAGTGTACGCTATATAATGAGCCTATAACCCCTTGGTCACAAAGTCGGAACAGCCCACTCAGTCGTGACACTCACCACTTCCGTGTCTAAAAATAACCGGGAAAATAATGTCCCCTTGCCTTTGTCTAAAATTAATGACAGGCTCTATTGTGGAAAAAGAAAATAAAACATTGTCAACAGTGTCACACCGTGAGCCGGTCTGGATTCAGTGCATTTATATCAGTGGTCACAGACCACGGGACGTATTGATCGCCTCTGTTGGTTTATACGGCAAGGGACAAAATTTCAGGGGGTGACAGAAAAAAAGTAAACACCCTATTGATTAACCCACGCCCTCCGAAGTTGTTCTTTTTTTCAATCTTTTACCCGAACGTGATTTCATGGTAATGAAAGTTTTGTGATAAGAGGGGCTGAAAACCTGTAAGAGGGCTAGGAGTGGAGAGGAAGAGGGTGATTTGAGATGAGGAAAGAACGGAAGGAAGAATTGAAGGTTTGTTTCCCTTTGCAAGAAAGATCGCGCAGCAAAAGAGAGATGGGTAAGGACAGAGGCGGCAATAGGCAAAGTATTTGGTGATGTGAGACACCTATTAGACGTTCATAATTGAAATATATATTAAAATAGATCTGATATCAATAGCATGAAGGGGGAGGGGGAGGAAATCAGTGAGGGTATGCTTAACACCGACTGTTTGTAGGGAAATGGAGGCACCTTTCGGGAGAAGAGGGGGAAGCCTATGGCAAGATTTTGTAATTGTATGAAACAAGAGCAATATACATATTACTCTATGAACCTTGTCTGTTTGTTAATTCTCTCGCCGAATGAGATACCAGCCTCAGGCGATGGTAACTAATGAAGCGAAATAATGATTTTTCTCACCATTAATTTTGTCTCCTGCTGGAATCGTCCCCGCTCACCTATCACCCCTTTCCCCTTCAAAAAGAAAAAAAAAAATCCCGTGTTTCCAGTCTCTACAATTCAGTCAAATGCACACATTATTCAACATCACACACGATACTGTAAATGGGATTGGCGGAAGCAAATTTAAGAAGACAGCACATGGGTCTCGGGGGAAGGCTTTAGGGATTTGGTGAGGGGAAGGGAGGAGGGAGAACTAGTTAGTTTGATCGTAGTTAGAAATCTACATGTTACCTTAACATACGCACTTCAACCCATGGCATATACGGATGGATAACTTCACTTTTATCAGCTTCCGACCGTCTCGATCGCTGTTTTAAGAAAAGTTAAAAAAGCAAAAGGTCTGACACAGGTAAAAAATATATACAACTGGTAAATAAGCTCTCGCTAAGATTAAAAGAAAAAAACACGATGTCTTGTTCATAAACCTACAAGACGCGAGTATAGTTGATTTACTTCGCTTCATACGTCCAGATGGATAATTTGATTACGTAGTCCCTAGAAACACTCATATTCGATGTTGGAATGCGACACTGACCTTTGCAAAAAAAAAAAAATGTCAGCATGGGTAGGAGCTACGGCTGCTAGATAGACCTGCACAAGACGCCTAGCCAGACAGGCAGAAAAGGAGACATACAAGAAAATATTTATAGATAATCTAAAAAAAAATGAGAGAATGATGAGACTGTCCCAGCAAGAATAAGAGAAAAAAGACGAAATAAACTCATCACAATACCATATTACAGGAGAGCAATTTTTGAAAAAAAAAAGCACAATAGCAGGACTATGAATGCTATGTGTCTAGATTACAGTCTCTTTTCTGATGTTCACGTCTCATTTCCGATGTGAATATGAGGACTCCACAGAGTCTCCGTTCCTGTGTCCAAAAATAAGTTCCAAAATCCTCAATGCAAGGTTTGCCCAGAGATTACACTAAGGGGGTAAGCTATTCAAGTTCCAAACTTTTAATTCCGTCTGAGCCGACACGACCAGGGAAAACTTCCTTGAACAAGCGGTAATTCAGTGCACTCCGAGAAAATAGGGTATCCTGCATATGTTCACATTTAAAGATAGACAGAGTATGAAACTGTGTAATGGATTCTAAGTGTATTAAAAGAGTCGCTGCTGTACTGGGCCTGTAGTTATGGGCTCACAAGCAGATTATGCCCACTAACGTTTGGGATGGCCGGAATTTCAATCAAACTATAGTGACAGAGAAAGATGAGAGGGAGGAGAGAGAAAGAGAGAGGGTTGAGAGAGAAACAAACAATCAAGTTACGGAGTGAATGAATGAAAAAGGTCCAGGAAGAAAGAAAGCAGAAAGGCAGCAAAGAAAAAAATGACGTCTTAATTAAATTTACGGTGGGCAGAAGAAGGTCGAATCAGACTCATTCCTTTAGGCCGGCTCCAGTTCCCAGCTAAATAATAGCCTATTCAAAATACCTAGACTATATCACTGTGGCGTGCTCAATAACTTTAATGTTTTTTTTGAGAGTCCTTTCTTTTTTTTTAATCAGTTCTCGATGATTTTGACAAACTAATTTTTCTCCAGTTGACGCCCCAAATCTCGCAAGGAGAAGGTGTCCTTTTTTTCCCACAGGCCAGCACTAAATAGTGTCTTAAGGAATCCTGTACTTGCGACTTTAGAATACTTTCAACCTGTGGGGGTTTTTTTACCATTAAAATGAGCTCCACACATCAAATTTTGACTCGTGAGTTGTAAACTTCCTTCAGTGCTTATTTATTACCACCGCACTCACTGGAAACAGTCCTCTTCGTTCATCTGAAAGTCAGTAGTGGTCAGCAGCAGCTTAAAGCATGCAATATTAATATTAAACTTTGAGGAGATGAGTATCATGTTTCAAGCTTCGCAACGTAGACAATTGCAGCTAACAGAATATTTAAAATACGGTCCATATCCAAGCCAAATTAATATTAATGTGAGGAACGTCCTTGCATGGATACTCATAAATTTACACCTGTTAAGATGACGTGGACTTTTTATGATGATCGCAAACAGAATATAACGTGGTTTTAGGAGACTCTACAATATTAATTTATGTTTCCTATGTAGTTACTTCCTTTTATCCACAACTGCAAGCAAAATTTGAAAAAAAAATCGGGCACACCACAAGCCTTATTCAGCAGACAAAAGAAGCCTTAAAATTGCATTTTCGCCTCCAACGGGTCAGCTATTTTGAGGTTACCCTGGAATGAATAGAAAGTTCGAGGCTGACGCCCTGTGAGGTGGGACGGGGGTAAAGGATTGTATTTAAGGATGAGATTATTTTGCCAGATAATCTGAACTGGGTCTGACTGAACTATGACGCTAAAAGGACGCGTGACGTCAGTTATGACGATGGATCAATAATGCCCCGGAATCCATTAAATTATGATGTTGATATGACCTGCTTAACTTCCGTGGCCTCTCAGCTATGACGAGGGTTGCAGGCATGAAGTAAAATAAAAACCCACTGTAATTAAAGAGCACGAAGATGGGAGAAGGCCCAATCTAGTTATGGTTTACGGACGACTTAATTAATTACATAATCTTCTTCTTCTTTCCCTTCTCTTCTTCTTCTTTTTCTTCTTCCTCTTCTCCTTCCACTCCGTCTTTCCTTGTCGGACCGTACTAAGTATGCGTCGCTTTATATAATTATAATGTGCTTGTCGAATATGTGTATAAACGAGCACTATTCTGAACGAAATGTACACAGCTGTACTGCACAAATTATTTACTATTTGACTAGATGGAGTTTTCGTAACTTTATCAGCGTCATTTCGACCGAATTTTTCTTTTCTGCAGCAATCTGAATCGTAGTTATCCCACTGCACTGTGCTTGCGTTTGTGCAAAACAAGCAAACACTAAAATTAGGTATTTTCGTTTCTGTAACGTGTCTAAGAGATTATCGTTCACATTTTGGTTTGTGTACATGCATGGCTACTCATCGTTCGCCAATAGCAGACCGGCATGCACAGAGCATGCTTAAAAAAAACCAACATGTGAGCAAGAATGTCTTGCTAACGTGACGGACCTGAAAATCAAAAAAAGCAAAACATGGAGAAAAACATTCTTAAAAGTCACAAACGCACCTAGATAGAGAGAAAGAGAGAACGAATGAAAGAAAGAAAGAAAGAAAGAAAGAAAGAAAGAAAGAAAGAAAGAAAGAAAGAGTATGTGACACAAATAAATTAATTCAGCTTTCTGACCAAGTACACAGCCTCTGCCTCTAATCATACCGAGAATATAATCCGTTTAGCTTCTTGACGGTCACATGTCGGAATGGAGGAAGGGCGGAATGTGTGTGTTTTGGGGAGGGATGATAGGGGAAAGGGTAGGGGAGTAGAAACTCCCGCACGTCCAAAGTCATTGCATGGAATTTGAAATTGACGCATCTTATAAAACTGCATTTTTTTCGGGGTACCACTTTCTTAGCTCTCCGGAAAGGTCAACAAGCCGCAACCTCTCGTGCTGAAGTGACATTCATGTCAGTTCTACTGCCAAGCTTACTTTCACTGTAATCAATCTCTCCATGTCAAATGAGACTGAAGCTCTCTACTCAAGTAGTAATTCATGCAGTAAATTCTTTCCACGTGACAGTTCCAAAAATCAAAATCGATGAATGAATTTTAATGCTCATTAAATTTTCTCTCCGTGTGATTAAGGCCTCTTCCTTTTTCTTTTGATCCTCTTTCTTATTGACTGGGGATGATGGAGATAACGTAGATGACGATATTTATGACGACAGCGTGGCTAGATTTGATGTACAGTGGACTATGCCTAACCGTAAATCGGATAACTGCAACTTCTGCTTAATAGCAACATATTTCACAGGTCAAAAAAGCTATATTTCTATACAAAAAAGAAATAAGAAAATGACTGGATAATCGCCATTTTCCCATATTCCTTGGGACCTGCGACTCAGTGGCGTTGACTGTACAACAGCAACTCGATTTCAGGGAACCACGGCATGAATATTCATGGATTTTAGTTTCTGACCTATTCCAGCTCTTGAGTGAAATTTATGATAGAGGGTATGTGAGTCGGGAGTAGAACTCTGCAAAGTATACATCTAGGCTGCGTTTGTGTGGTCCATGCGGCGTCCCGAAAGTGACCGTCCTTGTAGGTTACAGGCCTGTAATTGTACTTTCACTTTTGGGTCTTTCACTTTTGGGTCCTACAATAGGGGGTATATTTCATCTCCCCTTTTCCCTCTTTTGGCATGCCCTGCTTCCAGTAATATGGCTCCAGGGGGGAAATTTTGATATCATGGGAAACTGTGTCCATTTTACTTTATTTTACCAGGCACTGTTTAGCCCTGGGCTGGAACTGCCATGTCAAGGGTGTGCTCAGGCGGAAGAGGGGGGAGTTGGCGTTGACCAGTGAAAAATGTAGGCTCTGTTTACAAATAGCAACCAAGCTCAAAATTTCAATGTGCTTGCTAGGGCTGGGTAAGTCTTAAAATTTGGGCCACAAAATGAGCTTTAATCTGGTATGGGTCTAGGTGAAAGCTAAAACTTTGGGTTCAGAGGGCAGCTCAAAATGTGAATATAGCCCATAGAGGAAAAAAGGGTCCAATCCCATTACAGGTCTGTAACCTCCAGGCTGCGTTTGTGTGGTCCACGCGGCGTCCAGAAAGTGACCGTTCTTGTATTCTGTGGGCGGTCCGTAGCCATGGAGATATCAAGGCTTCCTTGTTTGGTTGGTGCACTGTGAGGATGGATATACACCTACTAGAGTTTGGTTAGAAATGTGACGTTGTTTTTTTTTTGCCTTTGCCGGAGGAGAAAACTCGGCAACAGGAAGATAATCATCTGTGGTTTCCAATTTGTGAATGAAACGTTTTATCACCGGCCTTGTGTCGGAGGAGGATGTGACAAGAACCAACAGTAGTATGTATGCTAATGAATGAGGGAAAGATATAAATATTGCAGACACCACTCGCAAACAAGTGCATTATTTTCTGTCTCTTCCGCATTACTCTCATCCATTTTGGCTTGCCTAGGGACTGATACTTCCTTTGCTGATGAAGGGGTGTGGCTTGACCTTTCGAAACGCCACCGGGACCAAACAAACGCTGCACTCGACTATGCGAATTTTCCTTTTCCAGTTCCTGTTGAACGAGTTCTTTTCTACCTCAGCCCATTCAATCCCGGAATTACGTTGTAGCCTGAAATGAAATCCCAGACAAAGGATGACAACCAAGCTCTGAAGAGGATTGGAAGTCACAGGCTCGCACTATGCAGGACCGTAGCTAGCATTGTCGTAACCCGAGGGGTTGAAGACCCCCGAAGACAAGAGGAGCAAAATAAAATAAAGATAAAAAGAGGATTGATAAATGTGGCTAAGGGTCCCCAAGCCATGGTTTTGCGAGGTAACGGTCCTGATGCTATGCATATGCAGTTTACAGGGAATTTCGGTAACAGCTTTTTCTGATTGTCTTTCGGTTAATTTTTGGCCATTTTTCTGGCTTTTTAAATTAGAGATCTATGTTTCCATCACCGTATTGCAACAATTACAGTGTCTTGAACGAACGTTAGCGAGCACTATGTGGCTGAATAGACAGAGGGCGCAGGCGGACGCTGTGGGATTGAATGGGTTACGGAATGGATCACAATATTGTCATAGGGATAAAGTGGACTCAAATTTCGATGAAAGCGAGGATGTCTCTTGACATTTTGTATAGTAGCAAAGTTCTCTATGAAATTCCGGGTCATATGATTGTTAAAATGTTATGTATACAATTAGACAGGATGAATGTGCCCCATTATTTGTCGTCGAAATATAGCAAGATGTGTCGGTTTCGCCCAAAGCCCTCAATGGCCTCACTGATATCGCTCTTGTGATCGAGAACGACCCAGAAAGATAAAGTGGTTGTGACGTCAATGACTGGGTGACGTCAAACTCATGAATATTCCGGATTTAATTTTGTCTTGAGCTGAAAATACGAAAAGAGAGCAGTGTGGTGGGAAGGAAAGGTGAGTGGTGATAGAAGAAACAAAAGAAGCCGTCTTAGAAGTATTTTGGCAAGAAAAAGACTAACGATTTCGGTTTCATTACTGTTGTGAAGTGACTCCAGTTGACACATGACCTTAGCACCCGGTTCCATTACTCGTCGACGCCCCTATATCACAAGACCACGTTGATAGAGGAACATGGCTGACGCTGAGAAGGGCATCGCATTGGTAATGAGACAAGCCAAGGGATTAAAAGGGCTACTGGTGGGTTGTTTTCTTTTTTCGGCTAGATTCCAGTACTGTTGTTGTTATTTTCGGCTAGATTCCATTTATTTTTCTTTTCAGCTACACCCCAGACCAAAATGGACAGACTTAAGCCTCATTGCACTTGCTGGAGGTATGACCTGACGGGGTGTTGGGTCAGAACGAAAGTAGATAGGCAGAACAACAGTGAGCCTTTGACATTTTAGAAGAGAATAACGATAGTGCTTCTTCACGCTTCTAGGAATATTATCTGTAGTCAGTCAAAGACTGTCATACCGATTAGAATAGTCAACATATTGGGTTAATTTGGTCATTAGTACTCCCAGCTCCCCAGTTCCCCTCCTCTTTTATAGGCTCTCTCTTTCTGGTTCCATTTCCCTTGGCCCCTTTCCCTCCTCAGGTTCGCAGCCCCTCACCTGTTACCTTCCCCATGAACGGCCCCTTTCCCTCCCCGATTTTCTCCCCGGTTTCATTCCCTCCCCATGCCCAGATTCTCTTCTTTCCCCAATTCCCTTCCCCCTCCCCAGTTCCCTCCCCAATTCCATCCCCTTACCTGGTTCCCTCTCTCCTCCTCAGTTCCCTCCGCGGTTACTTTCCCTTCCCAGGTTCCAATGCTAGATCTACAGTGCCTTCACAAATTAATAAACAAGGGTTTTCCTCAGTATCATTTCTCCTGATGAGTGGATCATTTGGAAACTGTGTATGGCCTCCTAAACCAGTTTGTCTAAATAGGACACATTGTTTTTTGCTCTTTCTCCTGCTTCGTAATAAAAGTTTTCTTAATAATTTTCTGTTAAGACAAATTGGTTTAAAAGCCGATGCAAAATATGGATTATTCCATTCAGTAGGAAAAGAGATATTTTTCAAAATTCGTCATCTTTTTGTGAACATACTATAGATGTTGGTGTGCATGTTGTTACTATGTGTGGTGTTTTTGATGCGGTTTGAAGAGATGGACAGTAGTCTATATATAATTTCGTTTCGATATTCCTTTTCGTGGCTTGTTTGACTAAAACGATATAGTGAACGACATTTATCTCCGCTTGATCGCAACTCCTGGCAAATATGGAAAAACTTGCGCTTCAGTGTCTTTTATATGCAAGTAGCGGATCTTGCTAAAATTATGAAAGGTGTTGCGATTAAGCAGAAATTACCACCGAACAGAGACGGCTGTACTTCTGTTCCCTTATTCATTCATTCCATTTACACATTGATTTGCCTCTCATTCACAAATTCTCCTTTCTCACACCTCTGCCGACCCTTCTTCTCTCTCACTCACTTTCACTCTTCAACTGTCTTCATCAAACAAATCAATGATTCTGACCCGCTGACCTTCTTCAGATCCCCAAGATGAAGTATTGAGTCAAACGGGAAAGGAAGGGCCATTTGATAAGAAGGGCCTGGCAGAATCAAGTTAAACAAGAGGTGCCACTTTGATATCAGGAAATGAAAGAAGAGTGGGGGACTGGATTTTCTCTCCCTTGAGATTGGACCGTATTTGTGATGTGATGTGTGTGTGTGTGTGTGTGTGTGTGTGCGTGCGTGTGCGTGTGCGTGTATGTGTGTGTGTGTGTGTGTGTGTGTGTGTGTGTGTGTGTGTGTGTGTGTGTGTGTGTGTGTGTGTGTGTGTGTGTGTGTGTGTGTGNGAGAGAGAGAGAGAGAGAGAGAGAGAGAGAGAGAGAGAGAGAATTATTTTTGGAGGAGAGGATGTACAGTGGTGGCATAATTTTTTTCAAACTAGGTCAAGGAGGGTACAACAGACTTAAGAGTGGGCGCGCCACAAGTTGACCCATAGAGCTTGCAAGACGGAGAACGCGGCAGGCCAGACCAGGGGTGAGGAAACAGTGAATGGATCAATACCAACAGGTGTCAAATGAGTTGAACTCCACAAGTGCTTACATAACAGACCCAAATTTGCATTTATTTTTTTTGTTTTGGAATGGCATGTGATCGCAACAGAAAGTCGTCAGACACTGAGGGGCTCCTGATACCTTCAGACTCGACAAAGTTATTTCTATTCATGAGTAAATCTTAACTGATTCACACGTGGGGGACTTTGCTCGTGCACTAGAGAGGTTTTTTGTTTTCTTTCGTTGTGATTTCTTTAATTGAGAGAATTGAAATTATGGACTGTTGACTGCTTTTTCGCACGGTGCTGTATGCTCTGAGGGATACAACGGGATAGCTACTAACAGAATGGGAAGAAACAATAATGATAAATAAGAATAGAACTGCGTTCGATGCTATATTTGTGTCTGTTCAAGATATTTAATTTTCATGACTATTGATCCAGTTTCTTTTCTTTTCTTTTCTTATGCCATTTCATTCTTAGTTCATTGATATTCTGCATCTGAAGAAGGACGCCAGTCCTAAAATTTATGTATTAAATTTGCTAAATTGTTCTAATTCTAATTTTTGACTTATTCACATCCAGTGCGGATAAGTGTTTTGCAAATAATAAGAATATAACTACGAGGAATGACAACCATACATGAACGATTCTAAAGTCCTGGTCCATGAGTTCGAGAAAGTGAGGTACTTGAGTGGGTAGGTAATGATTATTATGGAAAAATAATGGTTTACACTAACTCTGGAGAGATATTCCAACACAAGTCATGTGTCTCGAGATACTACTATCAAACAACAATAGGATAATAACAATAACATTACTAATAGCAATCACTTTTAATATAGATGTAGTTTTTAAAATCTACCCTTTTAAAAGGGCACAGACAGGCAAACTTACGTCACACTAGATCAACATTTACAAAGATGTAAAACTTAAAGTAACGCAGTGTTTTAGTAAATTCTTGAATAAAATAAATGACATAGGTTATGTCTAAAACTAGTGGATGGATAGGTTTACGGATATTATTATATCCTAGACGAATGGAAATGGAAAAATTGATAGAGTAATCTGACTTCACTTCATAAATTATATACGACATGTTTTTTTTTTTCATTTTCTGTATTGTTTGTTCCCATCTTCGATTGTAAAGAAGAAATAGATCAACCACTCTCTCTCTCTCTCTCTCTCTCTCTCTCTCTCTCTCTCTCTCTCTCTCTCTGTCTCTCTCTATATATATATCTCTTTCTCACTCTCTCGTCTCTCTGTACCTGCCAGTCTTATCTGTCCAGTCGTCTTTAAAATAGAGAAAGGGTGAATATTTCATCTAAAATGTAAAATGTAACAGCTGGGACGACAACAGAACCTTGACAGATTTCATGAACAAATAACTGGATCTAATAATTGAACTAAAATGAATGTGAACGAACTGCCGCACCATAAGCCCATGTCGTTCACAGTCGATACAAGAACGATAATTCAAACATTACCAACGTCAGCAATAAACGAAACACGGTTATCTCCCCATAGCTATTCCGCATTTTATGCAGGGGAAGTTTTGACGTACCAATTTATAATTTCTCCCCAGTGAAAAAAGAAACACATCAACAAAATTTCTCCTCAACTTGAAGCGCCAGGGAAGCATTGTATTGCCTACTAGACTCTCTCGCCTGATCAATATTAAAATCTAATAAAAAGTAACATGTCTTCAAGATCATTTATCAAGTGCAAGAGATTGCTGTGTGCAGAAAATAAAGATTGAGTGCAAGAAAGAAAGATCAATTAATCTTCTCTGAATTCCCATATCTCTCTACTGTTTTCTTATTTGTTGCGTCTCTTGTGTCTGTATGTCAGATTTATCAGTTTATAAACAGCTGGTGCTTTTCTACATGGCCTTTGCCTTCGCAACAGCCTCCTGCCTTCGATAATTATTATGTCCGTTGTCTCTGTTTGTATTCTCTCGCTCTCTGTGTGTCTCTCTGTCTCCCTGTCTCTCTCTCTGTCTCTCTCTCTCTTTCTCTCGCACTCTACCTTTCCCAATCTAATTCTTTCAGATTTCATCCATCGCTCATATGAAGCCCTTCCTTCCTGTCTATCAATGCCACGATAACAAAATTGTACGCCTGTCTGATCGTTACGCACAATTGCTCGGACCCTGGAAATGAGAGTTAAGCTAAAGAGAGAAACAGTGCGAGCCACTACACTAAACTCTAGACACATCGTCGTATTTTGTAGGTTGGACTCTTGAACAATACGACAATGTTCAAAGACAGCATCCCATTTACATAAGAATAAATAATTGTAAATATTTTGTGTAGTAATCTTATTCAGCTGATAAAAGGAACTGAACAAACTAACGTATTGCTATACACAGAGAACTCACGATTAGATTGGGGATGATAAATGGGATAGATCTACATGCAAAGAAAGTAAGAAGAAGATTGTAATCTAAGAATTATGTATGTGCATGTCTCATGGCTTTGTCTGCGCGTTTTTCGTGAGTAGGTATTGAGCAATAATACACCAAGACTAGAATAAGAGTTGGTGGAGGAAAACAAAGAATAGCTAGATGTGTAAGATGCCAGCTGATAGGGATGAAAGATTTAATGTTGCCATGCTGGCGGGTTAGCAAAGAAAGAAAGAACGAAAGAAAAGAAAGAAAGAAAGAAAGAAAGAAAGAACGAACGAACGAATGAAAGAAAGAAAGAAAGAAAGAAAGAAAGAAAGAAAGAAAGAAAGAAAGAAAGAAAAAGAATGGGATAGATTTATAGAAATCAAGGAATATGCGGGAAACACAATCCACTCACCGAGTAGACCTATAGGATGGGAATGGTTAATAAAACCAAAAAAAAAAAAAGGAACAGAAAGGTGTGAACATCACTCCTGACAGTACCACAACATCACAAAGATATAGACACCACACAGCACCGACATTGCCACCATAAGCTGAGCAGTCATCGGGCGTGATATGTAAAATTAAGATCCGTAGAATAAGCACTGGTATAAAATCAGTAAAACATCCAAAATCCCAGTGTGAAAAAAAGAAGGAAAATTATGGATGCAGTTTAAAATTCTGATGTTAAACAGCGACAACAACAACGACGACAACACAACAACAACATCAACAACAACAACAACAACAACAACAATCTTTACCATCCTAACACAAGACCTTCTTTGGATACCAATATCATTAAGCCCCAATATAATACAAAGTTCTGAAACTGTGATGCATTACAAATCTTTTTTTTTAAAATGATGAATATAATGATTATAAAGGAAGGAAATAATCAAAACAAACAAACAAACAAACAAACAAACAAACAAACAAACAAACAAACAAACAAACAAACAAATAGAATGTACTCACGAATAGTATAAAGCATTCCATCCAAGGCGAAGGTGGCACTCTTGCATTTCTTGATGTATCTGTTGGGGGGATGCCTCGTCAACTTCCCCTGTGAGCTGGATCTATCCAAATTTTTGTGCTGCTGTCGCTCCAGTTGTTTACAAATTTCCTGATGCTGCCGTCGTCTGAATTCTCGTATAGCTTCCGTGATTCCATCATCGTTTTCGTCGCTGGCATTGTTTCCTCCTGTCTCCTCATAAACCATGCTTCTCTCGCCTTCCTCCTCCTCCTCCTCACTATCAGATGAACGGTTCACGAATCGTCGCCTTCTGAAACTTGGGACATTACTTTCCTCGTCATCACCGATGTCATTATAAAAACCAACATCGGCGCCTTCACTCTCCGTCCTCTTTCTCTCCGAATCTCTTCGCCTCCTCCTCCTTTCTCTTCTAGCATTTTCCATCTCTCTCTCATCCTTATCCTGAATACTGAGATCTTTCCACAATTTTTCACGTTCATTTTTCTCCATCTCCGAAAGCCTGACACAGTCTACCAATTCAGAGTGAATTCACAGTTATATATTATCACGTACGCAGAATACTAACTATGTCAGCGCTATCTTCTAACATACATCACAGATTAACTCCCCTGGGCCAGAAAGTTCCGGAGTTCTGTAGACAGACCATTAATCCATACAGCTCCTGTTGTTTTGACATCAAGACAACTTACTTTCATTAGAATGTGCACAATATATACCCCTTTTCACCTTATTAATTTTGTTACGATATAACAGGTGCTTGGAGATTTATTAATGTCATAACAATCTCTTTCTTTATAAACATTGCATATTAAACTAGGGGATTTTGCAGATTTGCACCAAACGCAGGAAACTGTTTGGAAATTCACTTCATCTTCTTACTACCTGTCAAGTTTCTTTTTGTTGTGTGTTAAAATCACTGTTCTTTTCAACTGTTTGTTATTTTACAATTTTTTTTTTTTACGATTTCAAGTTAAATTACATTAAGTAAAATAAACAAAAAGGATAAACTTGAAAGTTAAGGAGAAAGCAAAATTACAACATCAAATGCAGAGCACTTTTTATTTTAAATTTTAGTACAATTGTTAGTCCTATTCTGCTCTATACCCTTGCTTTGTGCATGCTCTCTCTCTCTCTCTCTCTCTCTCTCTCTCTCTCTCTCTCCTCTCTCTCTCTCTCTCTCTCTCTCTCTCTCTCTCTCTTACTCTTTTTCTCTGTTTCTCTTTCTTCATTCTCTTTGTCTTTCTGTTTCTTTCTGCCTTCCTCTATTTTTCTCACACACGTCTGCACACGCAAGCAAGTCTGAGCAATAATTGTGGTGCACGTTCAGCGAGCTAACTAACTACTCATCTGTCAGATTAGAACAGCCCTGTGAGATCACATTGCGAGACTAAAAGTAATTAATTATCCTGAAGATGTCGGCAGCAGATTGTAATTCCAGCTTTCAGGGTTGACCAGTTTCTTTTTTTCTTTTGCTCTTGTTGTTATTTTGCGCCGGTAAAAAGAGAGAAAAGCGAGACAAAGAGAATGGTAGTGAGTGAGAAAAACAGAAGTTTTCAACCAAATGCCTCATGGCACAGAGCAATAAAGGGCCGGCTGGGGTTTAAAAGGAAAGGAATGGCATTATGGGAGACTTCACCGATTCAGATTCAGTCGTATGGTTCACGTCGAGAAGCGGTATTTTTCGAATTTAATGATTCAAACATCTCACAGTGCATTGAAACTTAATGATTGCTATTCTACTGTTCCTCAGAACGTTAGGGTGTGGAAAACAGATATAAAAAGTGTCGTGTTTGAAATATAAGCGCAAATCTATGGCTTTTTGAAAGCGGAGCTCAAATTCCGACAGTAACTATCGGATAACGCAGTTTTGATGAGTGATCTTTCCAGTAATCATTTTGAGGGTAAAAAATATGTCTGCGGTTTGGATTTCTTCTTCAATGACGGAAATGGGAAGGGACTGAAAACGAAGGCGATAAGAAAAAAGTGAGGAGGAAAAGAGAGAGAGAGAGAGAGAGAGAGAGAGAGAGAAAGAAAGAGAGAGATTGAGAAGCAAGGAGAGGAGGAAAGAATCTAAAGAATGTGAATGACACAAAACTTATTATAATAATGGTAGATCTGTCTACGAGAAGTGAATTTAGGTAGATCCCTTTCTCTCCTTCTCACACGCCCTAAGCCAAAAAAAACCAAACAGATTTTCAAGATCAGGACTGTACATTTTCTGATTTACAAAACATTTTCTATTATTTCTTTTTCCCATGTTCATATGTTTTCAACCCATTCTGAAAGGCTGCCTGGACCATTTTCATAGTAAAATCCGGAGGGTTAATTTTCGGTGTGTTTGAGTATAATATTCGCATTTCATGAAGTGCTATCGCTAACCAGCAGGCTATGCACACAAGCTGGTATACCAATGATGTCTTTGGTACAAATGCGGTCATCAAGAGCCTCTGTCACAACCGGATTAAGAATTTCGGTAACAGGTACTTTTGCTAAAGCATATAAGACTCAAAACAGGACAAAGTCTCAGTGATTGACCGCAGCATGATCAAGAGTTAAGTCATAGAGGGCTTGTCCTTTAATTCGAAAGATCTCAGGTTCCAATCCTGCTGGAGGCAGTTGTTGTTTTCTTTTCTATGGTATTTTTTTGCGGTGTTTAATAAGTACCCATTTGTCAGCGAGCTGACGAAGGTCAAACCCACTTCTGTTTTAGCCATGCTGAAAAGGGAACTTAAAACCATACCATGGGATATGGGAGTGATTGTCCTTGCGCCCAAAACGTATCTTGTGAGTCCACATCCGCCATTTACGAATTCGCCAGCAAGGAGAAACGGTAGTGTGCTTCGTGTTCTATTTTTCCGGGTAACATGGTACATGTAAGTTTAAACGGAGATCCTTGTATAAGCTATCGGGGTGAAAAGTACCTCTAGGCTTTTTTTCCGTGCTTTTTTATTTTATTTTATCGATATGCGTGCAACACTTTTGAAAACATCTGGTCAGCAGCATCATGCTCCGATAGTGAACTTTTGAAAGCATGATCGGCTTCAGTTCCTAAATGCTCTTACCAATTAGTAAGTACCCTTAATGGAGCCATTAATTAATGAAACGATGAATCAGAGTTAACCTCGCTAAGTACACAATTATGTCTAATGCTTCAGTGCTTTCTATTGGTCTCTATCAGTCTCGAATATATTGACGCAGTGATGCTGATGGCTGTAGTAATGATGGTGGTGGTAGCGGTAATTGTGGTGGTAGAGGTAGTGGTGGTGGTAGTGATGATAGTGGTGGTGGTAATGATGGTGGTGGAAGTGATGGTGGTAGTAGTGGTAATGGTGATGGTAGTGACGATGGTGGTGGTAATGATGGTGGTGGAAGTAATGATGGAGTTAGTGACGTTGGGGATGGTAGTGATGGTAGTGATAAATTTGGTAGTAGTGATGATACAGTAGTAGTAATGGTGAAGGCGGTGATGGTGATAGTCAAGGTGGCTAACATAACTGTGTCTGTGTCAGTCACGTTGGAAGTAATGGCTATGGTACTAGTGGCAGCGATAGAGGGAAACTGAATTGATAAAACGGTTGTTTTTTTACTTGTTGCTGTTGCGTTTGCTGATGATGATGTTGGTCGATGTGGTGTTGGTTTCGTCGACAGCAGCAGTAACGGTTGGACTTTCAGTATCGAAAGGTAATCGAAAGGATGCATGAGCACTTGAAAAAATATGCAAAGAAAATAGAGAACAACAAAATTTTCACCAAGTTGTACACATCACAATACTATTAAGAGAACACTGTCATATGCTCGCCATTCGACACACCTTTCGGTGCATTCAATATAATATCTTTCAAGAAGGAATTCTTTTCCCACTCCAAGGTTTGAATGATCGGTACAAAATGGTTCTGTGGGAGGATTTCTCACAGTTTGATTGACAAAACATAAACAGAGAAATATAAATGGTCAGCGTCATTCATTATTAATATGGCACTGTGAATCGCCACTCTACTTCTTGTTATTATTGTAACAATATTCGTTCTTTTCCTACATCAGGTCTCGGAGCCTTTATTGATTGCACAACTGACCAGCTCTAGTAGTTTATAAATGACACTCAAACAAGACTCGCCTCTGATAAATTACATTTAGTGGAATACACATTACGATCTAGACTGATCAAATTTCAAATTGGAAAGTTATTTAACATCACAAACACTTTCTCAGATGACATATCAATCAATAGGCCTTCTCGTATATTTATTTAGAAAAAGAATACTTAAAACACGTCGCTTAGCAACCAACTATTACAAACATTATGATCGCCATGTTTGTCGAGACCTGTCACAGTATACTACTCTTGAATACGGTTCTAGATAATTCTACGACATATGCTACAGCTGATGTGAGCACAGAAAAGAGTAGTGTGTAGTGAGGCATATCTGGTTATTAAAATATCAGCTCAAGTTGCTTGGTGAAGCTAAGTGAAGAGGGTAAAGGAAATGGCCGGTAAAAAGTTTTCATTTACCATTCTCATAGAGGGATTATTGCCATCATCAACGCAAGTATAGTGAAACAATTTTAACCTCATTCGTGAAGGTTATTAAATATGATCCATTTATATTGCAAATAATACACTTATCTATACGATTATTAATCATGTCGGCGTGTAAGGTCATACTACAGAAATCAATTCATTTATGCAATTAACGGCATTATCTTTCTGACATAATTGGTAGCGTTGTCCATCTTCATCGTAAAGTAAACTCGGAGACACTATAGTGTTTAATGCAGCAGATACGTAAGGTATGATGTCACCCCCCCCTCCACACCCTCTCCTCCCA
>JAWQUT010000070.1:995897-1003198 GCA_033807755.1 Ellobium chinense
TATTTTTACCATTATATCACACTGGTCACGGCTCTTGCCTTTCTACTTCACGCTCTTATTCCACAGTGTTCATTTCTAGTCTAATTCTGAGACTAAAATGATTGTTCAACCAAACCTTTTTTTACCAGGAGCGGTGCGAAGGGATGAGCAACAAGACGCAAACTGCGTATCAGTTGTAAAGTGGGGCGCTCGCAAAGTCCCGGCGTGATGAGAAAATATTGTCTTACAAGCTTAGTATGTTCAGTTTCAGTTTAGTTATTTAGGCCGGAGCCAACCACATAACAATATACAACAACTGAAAAGAAAAAAATGTACGTAATTGATAATTACAGCTACCATCTGGAATCTCTCTCTCCTTCTCTCTCTCTCTCTGTGTCTCTCTCCTTCTCTCTCTCTCTCTCCCCTTCTCTCTCTCTCTCTCTCTCTCTTTCTCTCTCTCTCACCAACACAAATACACACACATATTCTCTGTCTTTCTATCTCTCTCTCTCTCTCTCTCTCTCTCTCTCTCTCTCTCTCTCTCTCTCTCTCGCGCGCGCGCGCTCTCATATACGTTTATTCTCTCTCACATGATATCTGATGACATTCCTTCTGTTTGTCTGGTGTTACAGCCACTTCTTCCTTGTTCCCTGATCATTAGTCCTCTTGCATCCTACTATATTACTGAATAGCTTTCACCAAACCAAATCAAATCCCTGGATAACTTATATCCGGTGGATAACTCACAACAGCATCCAACAAATCCAAACCATTTGCACACCACAGTTACAAGAGACAACCCCGATTGTGCCTAGCATCCTTGACAGAAGCTTAGCAGGTTTAAAGTATAAGGTTCACTGGTGATTTCATAGTTTTATTTTTCTTATTCTTGGTTTCAGACCAGCCAGTTCTGAATTCTGTCTGGGTGCATGAATAATAATTATCCCCCTCTCTTAAAAGCTCATGACAAAATATTTTCGCTGCAAATTCCTTTTTTTGAGTCCATTAAAGAACATTTCTTTGCCTCAGACAACACAGACATGAGACACAACATTGTTGTTACTGAGACAACGCGTTTTCTTCCGGAGGTTCTTCCCTGTCTTATACAGCTCGCTAGATCTACGGGAAATTTTGGTTCCATTACCTGGATGAGATGAAAATTCTGAGGATAGCACAGATAATATAATTCTATTCAGTGGGCAATTTTGGCGTGCCACTATTAGCCTTAAATGCCTGAAAAATGCCAATAAGTGGACAGTGAGACGGAAAAAACACAGCTTAGGAAAATCACAGATCACCCTGATAGCAAGGGGTTATTTTAAGGTTGTGACGCGACTAGCGTCTGGCCATTACTTGCTCTGTCTCTCCACAGCCCCCAAAACAAAGTTTTACCAACCCCACGTTGAAAAAGGACGAAGAACAACATTACGAGACGGATACATGGAATTGCTACGCTATTTCCAGAAAACTTTTTTTACACACTCAAGTTTGAAAAACACAAAACAAAACAAAAATCTACTGTTCCATATGTTATGTTTATAGTTATCGACATGATTATGTTGACAGAAGGTACGGAAAGTTTTTAGAGCCACACATACATCACCCTGCAGCCCTCATGAGGTAGTCAATTTGAATGCAACCAGATATTGGAAACAATACAGGCAGCAAAAGTAGGTTATCTTTTATTGCAAGTTTCCGTCAAAATAAAAGGCCCAGCATCCCGTCTAATTGAAAACGTACAGTTTCGAGTGCTTAAACATTATATCGTTACACCCATGAATTGGAGCTTAAGACTGGCGAGAAAGGCTCCTTGTAGACGGGGGAAATGGAAACTCGAGCTGATCTTTAAAGTGAAACAACACTTCTTACATTTATAGAGAGAGTTTTTCATTTCAATGAGAATCTCCTACGAAATGTTTTGGCAGAATTAGGCATTGGGCATATGGCATTTCCTAGTGTTGTTATCATATCCCATTTTCCGAACCAAAATCAGTGATGAATTTCATAGCATGTATACAACTTGCAACATGTTCGCTAACACCAAGAAAGATAATATATGTATACCTATCCCTGTCATAACAGATTGTGAGAGATCTGACATTGAAAACAGAAGATATCTAATAACAAAAACAATCTAGTTTCCACAGAGTAGTAATGTAGAATATTGCCTACCAGTATGATTACAATGATAGAAACAAGCATCAAAAGAGCCATCTGCTGTCTGTTGTGGTTTGGAGCACTGGTGGGTCCCGCAGGTTCATGATACATGTCAGAAACATTCATAGTCGCCCGGTACAATCGGTGACAGATTTGAATCTGAAGATGTTTATTTTATAATATGAGACTATATCGGTTTACAGTCCACATACCCAGACGGCCGGGTACTGTAATGTACGTATGATAATCAGAAATATGAAATTAATCCACTTTAGAACATGTCAAACTGCATTATCTTGGCAACCTCAGTATTTTAGGGCAGCCATGGAGAACACAGCTAGACATCATTTTACTATTACAGTCTTATAGGCAACAGTATTTCGAATGGCAGACAAGATTCTGACTTAACAACAGCAGTGAGGTCTGTAATTATGACAGCACTCGGAAGTTCCTCACAAAGACTGGTAATATTTCAAAGACATAATTTTCAAAGACATTTTCTTACATGCTTGAAACCACACTATCTAAATGATAATGCAGGATGTATTCAGATTGAATGCCTTAAGAATGAGGCTTGAGAAAGCAAAACAAACAACTACAGCCCGTCGATGCTGTAAATGACTTTCCAGAGAGACTGGAAGAGAGAGAGAGCGAGAGAGAGATAAGAGAGAGAGAGAAGGAGAGAGAGAGAGAGAAAGAGAGTGAGACAGACAGACAGACAGACAGACAGACAGACAGACAGACAGACAAACAGATAGACAGACAGACATCTACAAGCATCTACATAAAGAGATGTAAGATTTTTTTTGGGCTATGGTCGTGTCTTCTTAACGTAGTTTCACTTTCACTCTGTGATGAAAATGATCACTATAGTTTTTTAGTTTTCAAGACTCCTGGCTGTTACATATATTGAATATACTGCTTACACAAGGCTTCATCTAGTCTAGTGAGTTTAATATTTGTTTTGTTTTACCCTGACTTATTGAACCAGATTTTAATGCATTATTGTAACGTCAATCAGAAGGTGACCGAGGACATATTATTATATCAAGACGAGTTAGTTAACGTATTTTAATACATTTCATAATAATAATATCAAAACAAAATATAAAAACTGGAGTGGTAAAAATTTCAACTTAGCAATTTATGGAATGTGGCGATAAAAATTGCTTTGACACGATGCGTGAACGCGGCACCAACATGTGAAAATCTAATTTCATGGCCTTAGGTGCGATAATAACTGATGTGAACCCGTGACAAAGGTTACCTTTCAGGCATGGAAAACAGCCGCATCTTTTTCATGAAAATTCCTCATGTTTCTTTACATTAAGATGTCACTGTCTGAGGAAATGGGCTGGGTTTAGAGTAAGGTGTAAAATAGAATGGTGTCTGGAAATATTTTTTACGATCTATGTTATGCTGTCTTTACCGGCAACAGACACAGTTTTTAACACAATAATATTCTTGGTATTTCTGTTTCTTTTGAAACACATAATGGTTAAAAAGTTCATTTTCCAAGAACTTTGACAAAAATCAATGGATACATTTCGAACTTTGTCACATGAAACTTCGTGCTATGGCGCATAATAAAAATAAACTTCAATATTGTAGCGCTATTATTTACAGAGCAACGGTTCTCTGAAATTAGTTACACAATTGCATTGCATAAGCAGCGCAAATACTGTGCAACATAGTGAGTGTGGATTGTGGGTGGCATAGAAACAAATAATACAGAGATGTGAGAAGCTGAAAAGGAAGGGCACCTAGCAAATCACTATAACGCTTTTGTTTTAGAAGTTTACCAAATGAGATAAGGAAATGCAGAAATATAATATGTAAATACTATTGAAGAATGGATAAGCTGACAGACTTTATTGGAAAAAATATCAATAAAAAAGTTAGGAATGCTTCATTGGGATAGTCAGTACCAAATATTTTAGCAATGAAACTAGATATCTTTTAAACATGCAGCTGAAATTGACTGCATACCACATTATGCACACTTAATGAAATTCGCAAGAGAGTTGGAAAGTTGAAACTTTTTCGATATTTCCGGAAGATCTTCACCGGTGATCTTAATATACCGACAACTTATTGTCAGTTGAATCCACCTTAAATATAATCCCAGAATTACACAGGCAGAAATTCACAAATATACCAAGAAAATTTCAATCTAGCAGGAAAAACTACTGCAGCTGCTGTTTACACCTTTCTTAACAAATTCGTAGAAACATACAAATGACGATTTTTTTCACGTCGCTGGTTGCCAAGAAATATTTACACTATAGGTTTCGTGATGGGGTTGTAAAAATTTACTGCGTAAAGCTGTCACTTTCCCAACAACAAATATCCACAGGTGTATGAGAGACGAACTGCAAACTGTCTAGCATTCACAACTAAGAACTGTCGGCTATTGCTGATACAATCGGGTAATTTGCAATGAATGGCCAGGAATGAGGTTGTGACGGGCTTGCTCATAAAGAAGGCCCATAAAGATCTGTAGGGAGAGACAAAGTGGGATAATTCCATGGCAAGTGTGCTGAGAGCAGTGCGAAACAGAGGTGCTGTGGTAATTGGACTAGAGTAGTTGTGTAAGGGGGTAGAGGGTCGAGTGGGGCTGTAGCATATCTGACACTGTCATTAATAATTATCGGACCTGGATAACAGAAATATCTTGAATGCGGTGGCAAGTTAATGCAATTTTCTAAGGACAAGACACCAGTCTCGGTATAGCACTGTGTAACAGATAAAACAGGACTTATGACAAGTACTCTCTCTCTCTTATCAACATTTAATGGCTGAATTGACGACAAAGTACCACGGTAAAAGAACGTCCTCAATGTAGCGCCTTTGAACCAAGTCTGAGCTAAGTCTGAAGGACCAGAATCTATCATTAAACCTGTAGTGCAAACAGCCTACCCGATAAAAACAAACTGTACTCTATTCCGTTGACGTTTTGTACCCTGAGGAGTGACTAACGCTTTCTTTCCTCTCAGAAGTGATTAATGTAACTTACATTGGATTACCAAGTGTCCGAAGCACACCTTTTCATGCAGTCGTTGACCCGCTGGCTGTGATAGATTAGCACAGTACCCTCTTGAAAGCCATTATTCCATGGTCCGCGTGATCTAGGTGTCTAAATCTAAATCTCATTTTGACAGTTCTCTCATATACACGTTATGTTTCCCCTGCCACACTCACCCTCTTCCCCCCTCCCCCTTTCCTCCCCACAACTCTTCAATCTCCAGGAAAGAAAGAAAGAAAGTCTGGCAGACCAAGGCTGGAAGGAATCCTGAGTCGGACATGATCTGGTATTACTGACCACAACACTTTGATTGTCCAGAGTCGCCCACATATTGACCCTCGCTTACCCTCGTATGTTTGGATTCAATTACCTAGCGTTATGGCAGAAAGCACTGTAATTCACACAGGGTCACCTCTTGAATGGCTTTCATGAAACCTCAAATGAAACCTGTGATTGTTCCTAATCGGATCTTCGTCCCGTGGGCCCGGGACATACAGATAAACTCACTGTCCTCCCAGCGACCCTCATCTTGTATTGATGATACTTTGACATTTGTAGCTTCCACTGACACCTGAGACATGTAATGGTCTTTTTCAATCCACTAAATGGTTCTGAACATAAAAATGTTTTCATCAAGTAACGTCAGTTCGGACCGCCTCTCTCATGTGTTTACACTAAAGACTGTATATCCAAATTATAAATATCTTAGAAATGAAAAAAAAGGGAGGCTTGCACATTCAATTTTAATAAACATTAATACACACTAACAACAGCATTATTTATTAAGAATCGACACGAGATGTAAGTCATCAAATTTCTTTATGTATTAAATCATAAGTCCAACTTAACAACTCATTTTTGATATGCATGTTAGGTCTTTTCATATAAACGAACAAAAATCCAAATATAGTAGCATCAGACTTCTGTGTATTCAGTTCTATTGTGCTATACATTTTTTTAAATTACATTAAAGATTAGCTTTACTTTGAAGACTTATCTTAAATTAACGTTATTTTTAAAATAAATGTTGCCCTTTACAAGATGGCCTTTATTGCAGTATTCATATGACATTTGTGAGAGAGAGAGAGAGAGAGAGAGAGAGAGAGAGAGAGAGAGAGGAAGGGTAGAATATGAGAATATTGTTATTGTTTGCTCATTTAAAACAGATTGCTCTCTGGGCTTAAACTTACTGTTATTATAATTGCTTTTGTTATTGACACCTTTCTTCTTAGTTTTCACCTGCCGTTAAAAGTAACACTCCGCCTGCATTTTCCACGCAAACTAGTTCCGTCCTGTTCGATCTTCTATATTGCTCGTAAGATGGTCGGTACATTCTTTCTGGCTTCTGTTGGGAGTTCTCATTTCACTGTCTATCAAGAGATAAGAGACAATTTAATGACAGGTGTTCTACTGATGGCTCCAGGACTTTCTCATTCCGACTGTCACCTCAATAGGTAATTAGGCATCTTAACAGGTGAAATTCAAGAAAGACGATGTAGTTACAATCCGCTTAATAATAATGTGGGTCAAGGAGTCGTTGCTGTTGTGCTTTTAATGAACGGCTATGAGGTTATAATATTCTTAAAGGAAAAAAAATAAAACGACAATACGTTGTTGCAACGCTCCAAGGCGAACGTCATTTCTTATAATAATATATTGTATGAGCGATATAGAGCACCTGCACGTCGGGTGAAATTAAAGCATCATCAGCATCAGCGGCGGTTTAATAATAATACTAGTGGTGATCGCATTAGTAGTAGCAGTATAAACAGTAAATGTGGAAATAGTGACATGTTTTATGTTATGGTAGTGTGGTAGTGGTAGTATACATAACAGTAGTAGCAGTGCGAACACAATAATTATTGGTGGCAGTGGTGATAGAAGTGGTGATGGTTTCTGTCATGGTGGTCGTGTCCATGGGATGAATGGGTGGCAATTGTGGTAGAAATAATCGCAGCGACAACCACATAAACATAAGAAAAATCATCCGCAAATACTGTCAAAGATCATCTTTCCTGATACGATGATGGGCATAATTTCTGTTGCCATAAGAGACAAGTGGAAAGCAAACAAACAAACAAACAAAAAACTCCAGATGCAAGACAATACACACGCCAACACTCACATAATCCATAAAGGG
>JAWQUT010000070.1:1005024-1022524 GCA_033807755.1 Ellobium chinense
GATAATATTTTCTTGCATGGCACAAACAGGCTTTTATAATTTGGCTCCCGCAAACTAATGCCATGTTTGCCCAAAACCACTGGTAATGCACGTCCGTCGCCAGATGATTTCTGAACCCCACTATAGCAACAGTTTAGCGACCATGACAAAAGAAATACAGCCGACTCTGCTTAGTTTCAATGCGGATAATTGCAAGTTCTGCTTAATCGCAATAGTGTCTAGACAACAAAATGATATGTCTCTATATAGACCTCACTGGATAATCGCATCTCCTTTTAATAGCAAATGTCTCCAAGCTCTCGAGGAGTTGCGCTTAAGCGAAGTTGGCCGTGGTTTATTAAATCTGTATTCCGAAACGAACCCTTCAGGATAAAACGTTAGACTAAACTACAGACAGGATGGAGACTGGCGAGGGAAAACTGTGCCCATTATGTGCATATTCAATTATTTATGACCAACGGTATGTGCTGGGAAGCATTTCCCTCAGGTTGTTACTTTAATACCAGAAACAGTCTCCTGGGAACTTCCACTATGTTGCGCATGCATTCATTGCCCAAGCCAAAACGGGCAGTGTGGCCACTGACCCGAAAGGAAAGCAGCTTGTAAGGAAAGGTACTTCATTCCAAAATATTAAATCAGATGTTAAAACTTAAATCCCAAAGAACTCGAATGGCATTTTAAAAAAGCTCTGAATATTCGTTAATCTCTGCTCATCCCACCCCTCCCCCCAACCATCTCGCCTTCTTATTTACTGTCTCACTCGCCCTCTCTCTCCCCCTCTCACTCCATCTCAGTCACATTCGTATTTGCCCTCTCTCGCTGCTCGCTCATTCACCCTCTTCCACGTATTCCATCTCACCCTCATTTTCTTTTGCCCTCCCTTTTTCTCTTACCCTCTCCTTTAAAGGTCCTCCCTCTTTCCATCTGTCCCTTCTCTGCTCTTGTTCCATCGCTCACTCATTCTCACTCTCACCTTTTCACTCCTTCTCTTTAACCTCACTTTCCTTCTCCCCCTCTCACCTTTCTGATCATAATCCCACTCTCCCTCTCACGCACTTTCCATGTTCTCACTCTCCCTCTCCCTCTCCCTCTCTCACCCTTTACCCACATCCCTCTCTCTCTCTCTCTCTCGCTCTCTCACACACTCCTTTCTCCTCCCTCACCAATCTTCCCATCATCCCACTCTCTTTCGCTCTCTCACACACTCCCTTCTCCCTTCCCCTTTCACTTTTCTTTCCACAATCCCACTTTCCCTCTCTCGTACATATTTTAATTATATCTGAAAACCGGTGGAGACCTGGTTCGTCACGCAACCTCAGTTTCCGGTTGTCTTCAGCGATACGAGTGATGGAGACATATTATGCCCATTTAGGGGCTCCCAATCGGATTTTTGCCCTTTCGCCGGATTCTAAGGCCAAATTTCAAAGACTTCACCAGACACTCTGCTTAAACCTTCTTACACTGTATCTGATACTGTATAAATGTTATTTAAATGAATGTTACAGTTATGAGAGGGGCAGATAATTGAGATAAATAAGCAGTAATAACAAATGAACATAGAACAATAAAGAAAACAATAACAGCAACAACTTAACCATAAACTTTTTCACTCAGCATTATGCAGGCATCGGCCGATGGGAAGAGAGGGCAATGTTAACATTTTCAGACAGTCCTCTCAGCTGGTTCCTATGCGAGTTAGAGAGTAAAACAATACCTGTGAGAATGCTAACGGGAAACAAAAGAAGGAGGATGAGTAGGAAGGAAAAAGAAGAGAAATATAAGGAAGGAAGGAGAGAGAGTGAGAAAATGGAGTTCGGAAAACTTGAGACAGTAGAAAATTGGCAACGATAGAAAGAAACAAATAATTATGATAAGCTAGATAATATAATCTAAAAAATGGTGTCATATTCCTGACAATATAGTCTCATTCTTCATGCTTCTCTATTTCATTGGCAGTCTCCCGACAGCTTCACTCAGTTTGAGTATGCCACAACATTCAAAATCGCGAAGTATTCAAAACCGCAGACTTAAGTTGGGACATAACCGACACACTGCGCATACAAAACTCTTCGGACCACACATTAATGTAAAATGAAAAATTCCATTCCCTCAAGAACGATTTGCAACTTAAACTAGAAACTATTGATGCTAAGTGGTCGACATTAGTAATAATAATTCATAGCAGTTATATAGCACCCATCCCTGTACATACGTGTTCTCAATTTACATAGAGAAATCAATAAAAATTATATAATATTCAGTTCACACACCCAAGTACGAATATACTGTACTCTACACATATATACTACAACACAGTTGTATGTTTATCTAGTTTCGCATTACAGAGTCAATATTAATTATTTTAACATTTGATACTGTGCCTTCAAACCTCCATGGAGCAGTTAATGTTTGCTAAATCAAACAATTAGTTTTCAAATCAATGGAAACATTTTGACCCTGGACATGGCATGATCACCGGCTTGCTGTGGTATCGCCCATGTAAGAGCAATGTCCGTCGCCAGCTGAATTTAATAAGCCAATACCTCTAACCAGACATGGCATTTAAGAATCGGTGAACCTTCATCAGATAATGCCAACTCTGAAAATGTAATGGAAATTCACATTCCCAAAGGAAAGATTTGTTAGTCAAATGAGATGCTGATGGCTGGTAATCGACAATGATAGATGCAAAGGCGGTATCGCAGACTAAGCATTGCATCCATTCAGAGCAAGGAAATGGCGTAGCGAAAGCTTTAACGACGGCAAATTAAATAAAAGAAAAAAAAATCAAGTTTGCTAGAGACATGTCGTTAGTTTAGTTGCTGACTCTGTGCATCTCAGAAAGAAGTCCATTTAAGGCAAGTGGCTGGAGTAACCAAGTATTAGCAAGTTTTGCTAAACCGCTTTCGACTCCATTGTCAAAATAAACGTTATATCCAGGAAGCTGCGCAAACATGAATTCTTAAACTTGTTAAAATCGAATGATACAGAAATATTAAAAACGAGTCTGTAGACGAATGACCATCATAATGAAACTTAAATAGTGTCTTATTTCCTATTCTTTATATAATGTATAAAAATAATGCCTTCAGGGCATAAGTAATGCTTTAAGGTATTAATTATATACACGTCATGTCCTGTTATTCATTGTTGTGGTTCATTATCAATTATTTTGTAATCTCTGTTAAAATGTCTTCATAGTACAACTCGCCCGACCATCTATTCAGGGACTGGACTCATACGATAGCAATCCATAGGGTCCCCGTCACATGCTGGCAGTTGTCACACTGCTTTCAAGAGAATTTCTTAAAAAGTCTCCACGATTGTCTCTGAAATTCCAAGCCAGTGGTTTAGATACATGACATTCTCTAGGATGTCACTTAGAGAGCTCACAATTCCTCATCAGATCTGTACACATGATTTAGCACGTTTACTCCAACGCAGAGAGTGTGTTCGCCACTTCTGTTCCACCTACGCCTGCAGGCACGCAGGCATGTACATACATACATACATACATACATACATACATACATACATACATACATACATATTATACAAGAGTTTCCATGAGAAGTGATCAAAACCTCCATGAGTCAGGCAGAATTCTTGTGTAATACACTGTTATATAATTATTTTATAAAAAAATGTTTTCAAATCATCTATTGCCACTTACATTATCCCTACCTAATAATATTATAATACGAATATTGAAATATATTAATACTGTATATTATACTCTTATGATAGCCACAGTCAGGCGACAAAAGTAAACACCATTGTATCCTTCTAATATTGTCAAAAATTGCATGTATACGGAGTTTAGCAAGTCTTTTTCTTTAATATTCTCTCTCTATCTCTCTCTCTCTCTCTCTCTCTCTCTCTCTCTCTCTCTCTCTCATTCTTTCTCACTCATCTCTGGTACCTTCACATGTGTGAATCTGGAAAACAGAATTATCCACAACAAACGGCACGTGAAGGCGCAATAAACAGGTTAGCTGAGAAATACCGCGCCTTCCTGTCTTGATAAAGCCATAATCCATTTGGCCATGTGCTGCAAAACCCTGACGAGGCCGGAGCAAAGAGAAATTGGGCTGGCAACTCGATACACACAACACAAAGCACGCACGTTCCCATAATCGCAACAATAATTTAAACTTTCAACGACACAAAGGCTATCTGCGCCATGGTCTGAAATGAAGTTTCAAGGATGTAACAGCTTTCTCCGCCTGGCTCTGAAATATTACATGACATGACACTACATCAGACAAAACGCTCGTCTGTGAACCATGACCTCCGAATCGTGTAGATGTGACACGAATGTAGCTTGATAAATGTGGCTGGATCTCATAATTTTCAAGTTCAGCTTCTCAACAGCGAACCTCAGGTATTCGACCTCGAGTTTCAGTTAATTGCAATCCCGCATAATCGCCTTAATGCCTTGGTACCCAGTCCCTCATGGTTTACTCAACATTATGGACTTGTTCTGTGGTGTTCGAGGGTCTGTTATTTTTTACTACTATTCTGTGAGAATAGTTCTGGAATAATTGGAATTCTAGACGTGCCGATATAGAAATTACTGATCTAAGGTATTCACACCGCTGCAAGTGATCATTAAAATCCTCCATAACACAGAAAAAAATTCAGGAGTTACATTATTCTTTATCTTTGTCACGATGCACTTCGTTTCGAAGACCTGTAACAAAGTCTTAAGTAACGCTCAATTAAAATTATTCACTACACTGCTAGTAATCATTAATATCTCCCAGTTTACAGAAAGAAAATTAAACATTCATTCTTCCTTATCATTGTCATGAAGCTCTTTCTTTCAAACAGTTATAATAAACTCCTAGGCAACGCTAAGTTCAGTTGCTTAACTACGCTCAAATCGTTTCGAAGAGTTGTAACAACGTTTAATATACCAAGCTGTAACTACAGTGGAAACATTTCTAGTAAGCCAGCGATCTAAAATGAAAATTCACTGAGGTATAGACCTACCACTTCCATCATTACTGCCTTGCTCTATATAGTCATGCAGGTTATGATTATTAAGAACGTGGGTCAGAAACTTGTTGCTAGTTCATAAAGAGAGGGAATTGCGCCCTCCAACAGAATGGCACGAGAATGTTTGTAACACGATTATCCCCTCTTCGATAAATCAAGGCAAAATGGGAAGTAATTCACAGGGTGGGCATATTAGCTCGATACAGAGTTCTCTCCCGTGCCAAAACGTCTTATTTGCCACACTGATTGTTTGCCTTCTAAGACTTATCTCTAAGACTTAAGAAAGTGATAGTCTGTCCATTTAATTACTGATGCTCGCGTTCCAGTATGAGTGTCGGTATTGCTAATGACGCTGTTAAGCTATTGTTTTATTAGTTTTGTTGTTGTTATAACAAACTTCTCCGCTAGTTGTACTGTGTGCTCTTAGAGAAACTGCTTTACTGAGATGGCGGCGAGAGAGTACACATGGATGTGTTATGTCTTCTTTTGTCATTATCAATGTATTCCTCAATAATGGTAGGTATTATCTTGAACTTAGAAGCCATTACAACTATTATTCTTATAATTACCATCACTTGTAAGTCACTGTAGAGCGCGGACTAACAGCCACTGTGGTTGTTGTGAAGTATGTTCAGTGCAGGTCAGTGCGCACCGGTATCTTCCTTCTATATCGTAATGGTCGAGGCGTTAGAGAGGTTAAGGGTTCTCCGTATGAGAATATTATATACATGAATACACGTGCGATTATTGTACGTTTCCGTCTTTAGAACACCGCTGGTGAGGGAGAGGGATTGTGGACCTAAGAAGGCTATTACATAGAACTGTGTGTTGTTGTTAATGTCTTGGTAATGATGAGAACAGACTTGATGTATAGCATTCATACACTACTTACCAATGTTTGCGTTTGAGCTAGTATAGTATATACTGTCTCTGTCAATAGCAAGTCATGTACGAGGGAACAGTAACATCTCCACTCACAGTCTCTCACTCTCTCTCTCTCTCTCCTTCTCTCTCGCTCTCTATCTCTCTGTGTCCTCCTCCTCTTTCTCCTTGTTGTAATATATCGCAGACCAACTTCCAGGGCTCAGCGCTGTGCATTTTTAGTCATAAGTTACATGAATTATGTAATATTTTGTGTTTTTACCACTCAGCTCAGTTCATTTTGGTCGTCAAACACAATTCACTGTTTAACAGCATACAGAACTTCTCAGTGACTGCTACAATTTTGTTCCTGTGTTTTCATCGCTTTACTATCTCAATCAGCTTTCTCATTATGGTACAGAATATGACAAATTCGCTACTCAGCCACGGCAAATTGTGTTCATAGCAAGATGTTTTTGCGCTTTTTAAAAAATAGTTGTTGCTTGTAAAGCGTTGTGATTTCATCGTAGACTAATGATAAAACGATAACAAAAAATGTCAGAAGAAGGTGCCAAGAATCACAGTCGACTCCGCCTAATCGCAATCCGCTTAACCTCAGATGTCGCTTAATAGCAACGTTTATCAGGCGGCAGAATAGTGTACTTTCTACATAGTGAAAGTATCGAATAATGGAGATAACATTTATAGCATCGTTTTCCATGCTCCCCAGCAGTTACACTTCCATGTACAGTAAGTGTGGTTCATTGAATACGATACCATGTACCGCACGATACCATATACTTACATGTATGATGTGGTTTTTTTTATGAGTTTGTTTTATAGATGAGATTGTATGATATTGTAGACCACATTCTCTATGGAGTAAATAATATAAATCTTATTTTTCACTTTCTGATGTTTTTTTGAGAAGGATAAACAGAATATCTCTAATAGCAAAAGAATACCTCACATTCTGAGCCTCAAGTCTATGGTTTGTGTGTTTGACTCTCACACTGGGCGGTTTACGTAGTTGTGTCCTTGAGAAGGACATTTCACTACCATTTCCTCACTCGACTCAGGTGTAAATGAGTACCTGGCTTTAGAGCTAGGGGGACAATGGCGCAGCACCGCATGCGACCAGCAATGATTTTGTTATGTATTTCATTTGTAATATTATGTATTTACATGTATGATGTGTATTGTTCTTTGTCTTTATATAATGTATTATGAATGAGTTGTATAACATTGTAAATCAAACTCCCTACGGGGTAAATCAAAGTCGTATTTCCATTTGTTATTTTTTTATCGTAATTTATTCGTAAGCAAAACAACTTTTAGGGACAACTGATCACGCAGATTGAAAACGACACGAGGGAAGACAATGGACATGAGCGTACTCGAACCCACGACCTCTACGACAGGACGCGTTCACCATGTCCTTGAGGTTACAGACTTCTAATTGGATGAGAATAACATGTTATCATATGCATTAGGAAGACAGTAAAAAAATCCGTCCTTTGGACAGATTGTGGAGAATGAGTTCTGGATTTGTGAACCTACCTGCGAATTAGTTTGCATTCTCTCCTGATTTTGTTAACAAAATCTGAAGTTTGGGTCATTTACTTCGGTTTCGGTGTGACCTTCTGTGCGGAGCACTTGTCGTTAAGGAAATTAGTTAGCTTGTTTACACCTTTCGATGTATCGGTTCGTAGCTCGAAAACGAAATGAAAGAAATATATTGTAAACATCATTTTTAATATGCTCATTGAATTCTGCAAACTATTAAAGAAGACTTGGAGACTGTGGAATTTCTTGTAAGTGACAGTAGAGAAAACAGTCTATTGGCCCAAAAGAGGGAAATCGGATTAGGCTTCTGTAACCTTGAAAAGCGAAGAGAAAACTGTAAGCGGTGAACGAACTCAAGAAATCACCTGGCGGAGCACAGCGCTTCGCAGACACAAACAAAGTTGTGAGCACATTCCCCTACTGTACTTTTGTGTTTGCGTCTGTTCATACCTTGAATTATACTACTAGTATCATTAGTCCCAGCTCAAGACCTTTAAATTGAGACCTTGCTTTTTCTTCTATTCTTTCGAAAATACTGCGCACTAACTGATCTGAATAACAGACAACAATAATGTAGAAAGTCCAGCTCTTTTTCGTCAAAAAAGATAAGTCAGATGTTAACAATGTATGACTCAAAAGTGAGGCAAATAATGAGCAAGATGTGTTTTGGGCTGGTCAAAAGATGAACATGGTATTCAGAATGAGACAAAGAAAGCTTGGTTGACCGGTGAGGTTTTGATTTTTACCAGGAGTATTTGTTTTTGTCATTTCTTGCTCTAGTAAGTTAGCGCTCGAGAAAGTCAGCGGGGCTTAGATGATAGTTAGAATTTCTTTCTCAACTATTATTGTTAAACTTGAAGGAAGAGATCTGCAACAGCGGTAGCCACCATATTATTGTATACTGTAACGAAGCTGTAAATTGTACTGTGAATGGTCAGTCGGCTGTAAATCTGAAACTTTCAATTTAAAACATCCATGGTTTTACATTTGTCAGTGGAAATTTTTATCCGCGGCCTCGAGTCGAAGGAGTATGTGGCAAGAATCCACGGTGGCATGTATGTTAATAATTGCACTGTTTTCTAACTCTTCCGCATCAGCTGCAGCCATTTTGGCTTGCTACGAAACTCATACTTTCGTTGCGTCGGATATCTGAGGCACCACCCACAGAATAAAGTGACTGCTCCTTTTGTCCACTCTCGAGGACAAGCCAATTTAGCCAAGTTCTGGGTGAAAAATGGTATTACAAAAGAGTTATGTCAAAGACGTCCGAACCTAGGCTCCATTAGATTCAAGATTCAAGATTCAAGATTCAAAGTCTTTCTTGGGCTCTTGGTCAATAACATAAAATCAATATATAAAATGCAGGAATTAAAGAAAATAAGGACGGAGGGAAGGAAATGAGGAAGTGTGGTATTATTTAGGTTATTATGTGGCCTTAGAATATTGCAATATTTTCTAGCCAAGACGTGCAACTGTTCTGAAAGGGTTGAAGCCATTTAGAAGAAAAAAAATGGACGGCGGTGCTGTCATTCTATTCAGAACGTGGTGTTCAAAGATGACAAGTGACCAGTGATAGGATAGTGCCAATAGAAAATAAATATGGCATAAACAGTATCTTCCTCAGTATTGATAAGCAGTCAGTAGGTCCTTGCTGTCTCACATGTCCTCATTCATTACAAGTAGGTTTACTTTCAATCGATATTTTATTCTGCCAATCCTTTTATAAGCTAGCCACACTCTTTCTAACGACACAAACACTTACGTAAATAGACCGTTCTTATTTAGTCAACTCAAATGAAGTTTACTTCCGGTTCAAGTAAAACTGTAGTATAACTGCGTCATTTAATCTCGCCTTGGACAGTAAAAGATGCATGAGCTAATAAAACCCAGTGTAGCAAACCATATCAATCAAGTACATTCCCTGACGGTGGAAAGGTAGAAAGCGGAAGTAATGACTGCTTGAGTTGTACCTTGTGGTGCCTGGATTGCCGTACAGCGCATGCATAAGAACTGAGAGTGGTCCTTAAAAAACCGTCCAGTGTAATACAACAGGTTTGTATTCTGTACAAAAATCTACCATTCAGAGTTCAGTTCACAAATCCATACAACCCAGAAATGCCATTAAACCCAGTTTTTTAAAAGTTTTACATGCTTTAAAATCCAGTTTTAAAAAGGAGGCCAAGACGCCACAGAGCACTACTTGTTTTCTGGTAGCGGACAGGACATGCAATGACTGGTAAACAATCAATCACGTTGTAATGTTATTCAAGTAACAATGTAAATGGAAGCAAATTAATATCAAAAACATCGCCCACATGCTATGTACATAACCCATACTTCTATTCAGATATAAGCCAGCCTCGAGAATCCTCAATGAAGCGTTATCAATGAACATGTGTAGTACTGCGCTCTGCGCAAAGCATTTTGTGGCGCCATAAAGACTAAATACTTCCCAGAAAGCACGGGCTTTGGCAGATACGTTTCTTTAGCTCTGTAAACTTCCTTGTTGCTCATGTCAAGGATAGGGCGCCGAGTAATTGGGACGTAGTAAATTAACACGCTCACGCACGCGCTGGGAAACACGAAAATGACGTCACTGGCACAGCATGCGTGTTGGCTCACACGCACGCACGTGCACACACATACAGGTTCATATCAGTTATGCCACAAAATCCATCCATCTATCCATCCATCCATCCATCCATCCATCCATCCATCCATCCATCCTTCCATCCATCCATCCATCCTCCATCCATCCCTCCCTCCCTCCATCCATCCATCCATCCATCCATCCATCCATCCATCCAGCCATCCAGCCATCCATCCATTCAACAGTTTTAAGGGGGGGGGGTGCGCCTCCTGGGAGTGAAATCGTGAATGCTTGAACTAGGGACTTTTTAAGCTTTAAATTCAGATTCAGCATGGTCAAATTAGAGGAAAAATGTGGATTTTGTTTTTGTTTTGTGTACGGTTGCCATGGCACGCCGCCATATTGGATTTTGTGTGTTGAAAATGAGCTATTTTCAAAAGTCTAAGGCTCCTAGAGTTTTGAATATGATAATTTCAAATTTTGTACACTTATGAAATAGCCCTATAAAAATAATAAAATGCATTTGTTTTTTGTTTATTTATCATACAATGTCAGTAAAAAAAATTTGAAATATGTGTGTTGACGGATGTGTATTTTTCTCAATTTTCCACCAGATAATCGACTTTTTTTCAAAAACGTGAATTAAATCTAGAAAAAAGGATGCATTTTATTGAAACACATTTTATTGAAACACACATATATTCCAAATCCGAAGTCAGTCGGTTTAGAAATAAAAAAGCCTTAGGGAAAAAAGTGGAGAAAAACAACATTTGAAGTTTTGATAGCGCGTTTATACAAGGTTAAGATGACCATCTAGAGGTGCCCTTTCAGGGCATAAAACGGATGTTTCTGGCCTCAAAGGTTATTTTTCTCATAGCAGAAGAGGTCAAAGTGTCTAAAAATACCAAAAGCCCAATTTCGATATTTTAACCCTTACACCCCCTTTTCAGAAGGCGCACCCCCCCCCCCCNCCCCCCCCCCCCCCCCTTAAATCATAAGAGTATAAAAGTTCAAAAACATAGACGAAGAGGCGTTTCGATTAGCACAGACAGACAGACAGACAGACAGACAGACAGACAGACAGACAGACAGACAGACATGATGCCGCACCTTGCACAGACTCGGATAGCAGCTAGAAAGTCTACAGGAGGTGTTCCATCTGTCCAGAGATCTCATACATTTCTTAGACTATTTTATTTCGCCAATAGAATTATAAGAATGATAACTATCAATCCTGTATTAGAAATTTAGCCAGAGCAAATTTTAGCTCACGTAAATAATGTAACTATACACCCTCAACTTTTATACGCTTGTATAAAATTAGAATCAACATTCACCTGAAGGCGCTGGTTCAAAGTTGTATGTCGCAACACCCCCAACTGTTATACGCTTGTATAAAATTAGAATCTTATCACTTGAATCTGAAACAACATTCACCTTAAGGCGCATTTGCATTACTGGTATCATATTCAGTAACACTCTGAAGACTGTCAAGTCTAAGATTTGTGGTTTCGACTTGGGGTCGGCAAGCACAGATTGTGATGTCACTATGGAAGAAGACACCACATTCCTGATCCCCACTCGACTCGGCATAAATCAGTACCTGAGATGAGAGAAAAAGGACCTCGCACTGCGACTGCGGAGATTATTTGTTTATTTATGTTATTTACTTCCTTAATAATGTGTGTTTACATTTACTAAATATATATATTGTTCTATGTGTGGGCTATGACTGTCTCATAGAATGAAATGCATACATAGTACAACAACGTGAAACAAGTCTTTTACGGAGACCATAAAAGTGCTTTCTTCTAGGGCAAATGGCAGAGCCATTTACGAACAAGCCAGAAATGTCACTCTCATACTGGAACCCTTCTAATGTCTTCTGACAAAAGGGCTTATCTTAGATTTCTCGCCAAAATCACTTTCTTGTTAATTTTATATCTACATATCAAAACTCCAAACAAATTATTCACCTAAATCTACGAATATCCTTTCGCCAAAAGGTTTGATTGAGCAAAGAGTTTGTATTTATAAAGATTCTCTCAATTTTCTCAAAGACGATTTTGGCAAAGATAAAGAGTTTCTGGGGAAGAAGTTAAGCCGTAATGCTCGCGGCCTTTACAATCACTCTCTCTCTCTCTCTCTCTCTCTCTCTCTCTCTCTCACACACACACACACACACAGACACACACACACAGACATACACACACACACAACCGTCATGGATATCGAGGGTAACAATAGCGCCCCAGGGCTGGGCCACTGACGACTGTGTGGGTGGCTTTTAAGGAAGAAGTTTGATCGTAGGCTTCGTTCGACGGTGTGTTTTTATTGAAACGTATTTTACACTGGCATGACAGAATCATTTGTTTAATCTAACGCTTTGAAGCCACGTACATTTTTGTCTGTCTCGTACTAAAAAGAAAAAGAAACTGATTTACTGGAATTTAATTTTATGACTTCGGTATATTGGGAATGTTTGTTTCATCATTAAGTTAATCAAATGGAATAAAGAAAATTTTAAATCCTGTCCATCATCGCTAAGCAGATACATTTACTAACTAACAAACGATAATAATCCAGCAGGACAAACTTTTGATACACTTCATACGCCAAAGAAACTCAGGCATCAACTTGGCATGGCGGCTCTGAACAATAAGAAATTGCTTTTGGAAAGGGGGTGNGGGGGAGTGGTGGTGTGATGGTGAAGGGAGGGGGGGGGCGTTGTGAGTAACGAGATGCGGTGTCATTCTAACTGTGGAAAGGAAAAAAAAATTAAAATTGTGGTACGACGCTCCTCACCCTGAACTCATTACAGGGATTCAATTGGAAACTTCCACCCTCGGGACATTTTCTGGAATTAGCGAGTAGGGATTGGCCACCAAGCAAATTGAACCGAAAATTTGTACGGTGCGAACATAGTGATCAGTTTAAAATTTAGCAACTCATAGCTTGCTAGGCTACTGTTACTAGTGTTTATATTTTGTCAAAAATCCTAAATCTGTGTTTGCGTAATTTCCTTCTTCAGGAATGATATATAATGCCGACTAAACTATGGCACACATGGATCTTCACTGCTGATTGTGAGCCAGTGTTATGTACATTTTTCCAATAGGTCTTAAATTCCCCACCCAAGATATTTTGAAACAACTTTAAGTGGGGAAAAATCTATCATTTTACGGTTAAAAAGAAGAAAACCAGGCATTTTACCCACATACCCTACATACACGATGTTTTACCAAATATTTCCGAAAAGTCAGCTTATCTTACGGTAGGGGCATAGCCCTACAAGTAGCAACATTGCTGTAAGCTGTTCACCCCAACCGATCTCTCAACCGCCCTGTGTACCCAGTTTGGTGGTCCGTCCAATGTCTCTTTGTCTTGCTCTACTTTGTTTACCACTAAATTTTACCATCGTTATCAGGTACTCTTATTTTGTATTCTCAATCGATGTCTCATGACCCTTGCTTGTCCTCACTGATGTTTGACTGATGCTCTCACATGATTACCGTTCTTTAAAACCTGTGCATCCATTTTCTTTTCTGTCAATGATATTTTAAGCATTCCTATTAAAAACCACATTTTTGGGGGATTCCACCCGATGTCATTAGACGTGCCTTTTCCATCTAGTTCTGTTTAAAATTATCCTTTCATCCCCAAGTTCTAGTGGCCATCATACATATAAAGCTTCCACTTTTCCTTACAATCGCCATCTACGCACTCTGTCTAGTCCTATGCATCGCCTGCCTTAAGCATCCATCAACTGATTGATGGTCGGATTGTCGGAATATCGTTACCCCTTTGATGAAATGCTTGAGCGTATAGTCTGAGGCGAGAGCTGTCATGTCTACGGCTGCATGCATACCGATTTTGGTACAATACTTTGACAGAGGGCAGTATGTGTTACAAAATATTACCTAGACAAAATTAATGGCTTTTTTCCAATATTCAGTATGTGGGCTCAGCTCAGAGAACTTTTGAAATAAAAGGGAATACAGTTTTAATGCATACATTTTTTTTCCTACTTTTATGTGACCTAACGCTTTGGTTTAAATGAATTATTAAAGAAATGCATCTTTTTTTTAAACACCTCCATCCATTTTTCAACTACAGGACATTTATCCAATTAAAAAAAAAAACCCCACGCTCCCCAATTACTTCCTACATATACCGACCGTTTAATCTTAACATTAATAAATATAACTGGCACACTATTAATTAAGGAAGATTTTATCAAGTATTGGAAATGATAAGTAGATAAATCTTTAACAAGTCAATACATTCAATTTAAGAAATGCATCTGCGCACTGACACATCATAATGAGGACAAATGTAATGATTATTAACACTTTCATCTCGCCTTTGATAAAGCAAGCCCAAAATGACTCCAGAACATTTCAAGAAAACACTGATATTCCACTACAACCGTTTGCATTCTGAAGACATATTCTGAGAGAAACTCCCAGATTATTGGTCAGTGTCTCAGCGTGTACTGTGTTTCAATGTATCTCCCCTTGGATGGGAGAGTTACAGTGTGAGCTCCCAAGAGTGAACATGGAGTAATAGTGGGAATGAGCTTGAACGAGGAGCGGGATGAGCATGTTCCTCAAATAGCCTAACTAGATTTTGGCGCAGTCCGTACAGTGGAAGGCATGAGATCTATTTTCGTGGACAAGGCGCCGAAGTTGATGAAGAATGGGGAAAATCGTTGATAGTCAACCGGGGATGAAAGTTTCACATTTTTGCACACCGCTGGTCATTTCACACATAACGTTGAGCTTAGAATCATATTAATGCAAGCATACTGTAAGTGTTGCAAAATGTTTGAAAATATAACCCAGACTAATTTCTTCTTACAAAAGCAAATTAATGATGCTTTATGGGTCTCCTATATCCCAATGAATTAACGAGACCTACTGTACTGTTCTGTATGGAATTATTAGAAGAGCATTAGGTGTAGAGATCTAGGAGGTCAAGAGCCGTAACAGTTGTTAAATTTTACTTNGGGGGGGGGGGTAGGGAGCGGAAAGGAAGGGAGAAAGAGATGTACGGAGACGTCCTTCCTCTGTTGGATCTTGTGTTGTTTCACTCTCCGTAAAAGAAAGGTCTCTACCTATGTCTACAAGAAAGAGAATTGTTAATTTACATTCGGGCTGGACCCAAATCTGAAATTTAATTTTCGCCATACTCAGCCGTCAAGATCTAAGTATCGAGGGTATTGTGTACATTTTTATCCTAATAATTAATGTCGGTAGGCATTTCCATATAAATTTTCGATACTTCCGAGACCTTTTGATTTGGTTTGGACTAAGGAGACTGCTAGCTAGTGTGGGGCTGAGATTCGGACTAGGATTGATATTAACTTCGATCCTTACGATACCTTTTGGAATCGCTACGTCTTGCAATGAGATGTTCAGGAGTTATTTTAGTACTCAGGATTGGAAGAGAATCGCAGTTAATATCAATAATTCCTATATTTCAGATACTTCCTATATTGAGAATTATTTTTTAAATAGAAATGTGCAAGTATCGAAAGTATCGATACTAGGAAACGATACTATCCACCACTAAGTAAAACTGGAAGGATGGAGCCCAGTAACCCAGAAACAAAAACAAAAATAAGTTAACAATGACGAAAAAAAAACGGGGAAAAGGGATTGGCTTACAAATGAATGGGTGAAGTGGAGGAATGTCTTTCACAAACACAAGGATGCCAAAATGTTACTGCATAGAGTGGATAGCGCGTTTTGTCACTGTACGCATCCCCTTGACGACATTGCTTGCTCAGCGGCAGAAGCTCATGATTGAGTAAAAAATGAATGAGCGAATGGGGAAACTCGACGAGTGAGTAGGAATGCCAGATTGTGTATGTTTACAATAAGCAGTACGTAGAGGTGATGAGAATGGTCTCAGAAATGCCTGCAGAGGAGGAGAAAGCGAGGCGGAATGACCAGACTCCAATAATTAGTCCATCGTTTTCGGAGCTGGCGTAGAAGGACTACAACACTGACATCGACATAGATAAGATAGGTCTACACTGGAATTCACCACAAGGATAATGAAGCAGCACATCATTTTCATCTAGTCTGGTCCCTAGACTGGGCATGGTTATATAGAAAGGTTCACACAAACGCAGTTATCAGCAAACAGGCTGTCTGTCTGTATAAGAGCAGGTGATACTATGAAGTACAAAAAATTAGCAACAACAAGAACAACAACAAGAACCACGACAACGACAACAACAACAAAAGACAGACGGACGGACAAAGGGACCAACAAAATCATGAATGGGTGCAATGGAGAAAAATCTTTCAAAAAAGACCGGGTGCTAAAAAGATGTGCCAAAGATTAGTTTAAGATCGTACGAAGAGATAAATCCACTATTTCAAGACAAAGACACAGAAATCTGAAATAACAAGGTGCTGACAGACTTCAGAAGAATGAGAACTATGACCAAGCCACCAGTCTGACGACATCCTACACCCCAAATTCATAATATAAGCTGCGAGACAAGTATAAAAAAAAATAAACTTTTAATCTGTAAGGAAATTCTTTTACCGTGCAATAGTGTTGTTCATCTCATTCATAGTATACGAACATACAGTGCAACCTACATCATGTACATAAATATGTAATATTGCAAATTAAATCCCCTTAAAAGTCATTGCTTGTCGCCGCCACGCAGAGCCCTGATCCCCCAAGCTCAAAAGCCAGGTACTAATTTATACCTCAGTGAAGTGACAAAAGGGAGAGAAGTTTCTTTCCCCACAGCACTACGGCCCAAACCGTTTGACTGGGGAATCGAACCTACAAACTTTAGACTTAAAAGCAAAACCAACGGCCATCCTGCCTCCCGCACGCACGCACGCACGCATTCACTTACTCAAGCCCGCACATACGCACATACGCACTGTCGAACCGACACATACCACACGCAAGGCACATAGGAGATTGACAGACATCCAAACAGACCATCTGGAAAGAAGACAGACAAATCAACAATGCCCGCAGATAATAGCTCTTGTCCGGACCACACAGGACTGGCAATATTGCCACAGCCTAGTTAATTATTAACCAACCACGTGTGTATTAAATGGAAGTATTTAGCCTTGCTGGGCGCGGCAGGGCGTGTGACGGGCGGCTGACTGCCTAAAAATGGACTTGTGGGGTCGCCAGTCTGTCTGCTTGTGTGTCTTGCCTGCTAAGTGACTGGCCCTTGATTGACTCCAGGGTTTTTGTTTATTGGGTCGTGGGTATGTTATCAAGTGAGTTTCGTGGTGAAATTCCTTTTATCTTGTTCCTGCAGTTTTTGGTCGCTCTTTCCTTCCTTCGCTCGCTCATTTTTATAATATATCACTCACTCACTCGCTCACTCGCTCACTCACACACTCACTCACTCACTCACTCACTCACTCACTCACTCACTCACTCACTCACTTACTCACTCACTCGTTCACTCACTCACTCACTCACTCACTC
>JAWQUT010000070.1:1026247-1042292 GCA_033807755.1 Ellobium chinense
GGGGGGGGGGGTGGTAGGTGATGAGTGGGTGTGCATCTCAATGAGTGGCCGCCCGGGGTCTGGGAGCACAGTCTAGATATACAACACCTGGGGCTAGAACCCATGCTTCCCCATGACCTGAGATTTATACTACTGTGTGCACATATATCTATGTTTATGATTATATATGAATGTGTGTATTTGCATGAGTGTGTAGATTTGAATGTATGTCGTATCTAAACGTGATCACATCTTATAATTGTAATTCACTGTTTAGTATGTATTATCAATCTCAGCTTATCTTAATAATAATCGACATTATTGTGTGGACTCGAAAACGCCCACATTCTTTATGTTATGCTCCTGTTCCAACTCATATTCTCTCTGCATCATTTTACTGGCGAAATTGAACACTTCACAATGTAGATTTTTTTTCATTGAGATACTCACTTCCTATCTGTACCTATCTGGCCTTCAAGACATGCTGCAATATTTGGTGTAAAAGTTTGAGGAAGATTGTCCACTGTTCATAACCATAACATGTTGTCATGTGTAAGAGTTTGACCCTGCCATTGAAACTATCTCTCGAATGCTTTATTGGACATCTGGTCCCTAGCATGCACCTTGGCGGGTGCAAAAAGAAACTAACTGCTATTTCAGAAAGGAAATCCACGTCTGCCAGACTGCAAATACACAAATCATTTAACCATGTTTTTATACTTACAACAACAAGAAAAAAACAACAATACCCTTCTGAATTAAAAATATACCTTAATATCTTTTCCCTTTGTTAGGAAGTTGATAATCGTAATCCTGATCAAATATCACAAACAGACAAGGCTAAATTGAATATTGAACGGACATGGTGAGTACTGGTTGAAGGAAATCGTTTTCGAAAAAGCATTGGCTGACAAAGCACCCAATCAGTCTAGCAAGGAAGAAGAAGACGTGTCAAGGTAGTCCTTGAATTTGGTTCGTGCGTCATCAAACACAAATTACTATCAATTAGATGTTGTGTTGGGCAGGTGAAATTATATGTTGTATTCTGTGCTGCTAAAGTCTACCTCTGTTTGCCTGATTTACAAAGGGCAGAAAGACTGATGAAAAAAAAACGAAAAAAAACCAACAATAATCATAATCATTCTGATAGAGGGTCCTTAGTGTATGTTTGTCTAAGCGTGAGTGCAAGATGTGATATGTGTATTTCAAACGATTTTTTTTTCTTTTTGGAGATAAACAGGAGGAAGTGATAAATACATCCTTTATGGCTACATAACTATATACGCCAAAAGCGGATTGGTAATGCAACGTTAAGAAAATTTTTTAAAAAAGGACTTTGTGCTTACGAAAGCCTTTTAAAAAAAACTAAAACAATTATTAAGGCATAAATTTAACCACTGGGAGATTGGAGATAGAAAAAAGTTGAAGAGAACACGAAAAAAAGATTGCCACACTAAAGATGAGTAAGGCAGTGTAGCATCTCTCTATTTACCTCTTACTATATTGGTCAAGCATCGAGAATACACTTCTAAAGCTAAATGCCAGACAGGAACCATCAATCCACAGCAGTCAGGTAGGTTTTACTGAGTCAAGTACGAAACCAGTTTATTCGCCTATCAATAATTTACACTGAGTGTGGAGAATCCGACTGTGGAATCATTGGCTCGTGAACCACTTAGTCGACTATCAGTAGAATGAATGCTCCAACTTGTGGCCAGCGGAAGTCTGTATTTTATTTACTCCAGATGCCCCTTTGCGGGTAGTACTTACTGCGTCTTGATACAGATATTTATCAAACGTAAAAGACTCGAGAGAACAGAACTCGAGAGAGACTCTTCGATGCAGCCTTTCCTGAGAGACCGAGGCCGTATGAGTTTGTCTTAAGTGCAACAAGGACGATCGAAGACACTTTCTCCTTCCGAAGACACTTCCTCCTTCCGAAGACACTTCTTCCTTCTTCCTCGTCCCGGAAAAAAAAAAAACTACCAAACATTCATTGCTCATTCTCAAGCGTATGCAGTAAAAACGATAGGGCTGAAGACAGCAAATGCATAGAAGAGGTTCTGATGATTGGGTAGTTATTATTTACCGATTTATTACGCAAACATATTGGAATCATAGTGCCGACGGGAAAGCTCAATTTCGGAACAAAATAAAGAAAAGTATATATAGGCCTATATAAACAGCCTTTATTTACCCTGAAGGGAAATACGTCGTCTGTGATAAAGTAAAATGTCGTATCCTGCAAACATGTAAGTTAAATTTGGAGAAAAGCGGGATGACGCATACCATTTACAAGCAGAAAGAGGCGAAATTCCTCATAAAAATAGTACATTTATAGGGCAGGGCTTTGAGCTTTTACATGAAAATCCAATACTGTAATCTATGACCTAGACGAAAGGAACAAAAACTGTGGCAATGACCTAGTTTATGGAAAGCGACCTTGTACCATCAAGTGACATGCTAGGATTCCTTGGAGGCACACACACACAAGCACACACACACACACACACACAGACAGACACATGCACGCACACACCCATATAGAACACACACACACACACACACACACACACACACNACACACATTGTCTCACTGATCGCATGGAGTCCCATGATACTACAACCTCCCTATCACACAGGGGTACCCTGCTTTCAGTAAGCACGCCAGAGAAGGTGAGGAGGATAAGGTGGAAATGGAGAGAAGGAGGGGGGGGGAATGACAGAAAGAAAAGAGGTGTCATGTCAATTTCTACTCAACACCTTTATCATACTGCACCGATCAATAGTGGACGTGCAAGAGTATAGCAGCTGAGGATGCCACTGCAGAGATGGAAGGACAGACCTAGAGAGTGAGCGAGAGAGAGAGAGAGAGAGAAAGAGAGAAAGAGAGAGACAGCGTAACATGGAAATTCGTGTAAAAAAGTAAAAAGAAATATAAAATAAAATAAGATAACTTCCTGACCCGATATTATTTTTAATGAACGCCACAGAACGGTGGGTTTTCCTGGTGAGTGTAATTCCTATAATCCTATCTCATCTTGGATTTCTCTTGCCTCTTCCTTACCCTACATTCCTCAAGAGAAAGTAATGAGATCTCTTACTCCTTCCCCTCCCCGCCCCCCTCCACATGTCCCCGTCTCAAAAACTGCATGGACAAAATAATGTTCTCCAATTTATTCATTTAGTTTTGTCTTTATTGCTGCTGCTTCTCTGGGAGAATGTGAGAGGCGATGAACATGCTTTCTTGTGTGAGCTACTCTCTCGACCTACTCTCTTTCTCTCTCTCTATCTCTTTACTGCTCTCAATTTCCGTCTCCCTCTCCTTTCCTTTCTCTCTCTCTCTCAATCACTCTGTGCGTGCGTATGTGCGCGCGTGAGTGCGTGAGCGTGGAATGGCTTCTCCTGGGAAGGATGTAGAAAAGAGTGGAAGGGACAAGAAATAATTACCTTGAATGTCTAATATTACGTTTTTGATGACGTCATCACTCATTTTTACCCTCGTTCTTCATTGGCTAAACCCAACTGCAACAGGCAAATTTGCATAAGATATACATGAATGAGAAAGAGACAGAGAGAAAGAGACAGGGTAAAGTAGTGACGAGAAGAGCGAGAGAAAGAGAGAGGACCAGAATAGGAAAAGAGAAGGGCGTTAATGTTCACATAGCCGAAGATCTGAAAATTAAATTTTGTTTTTGACATATTTCCTGGAGGGCACTAAATCAAGGACTCGACCAAAAAATAGGACACTAATAAAACACAAGAACAAGCAACCAAAGAAAAACATAAATGTAATGACGAAATCAGCACCGCGTGTCATTTCTTTTTTTCTACCGATAGAAATGACTAAGTGCGAGTATTTTCAAATTGGCCGCGAGATATAATTTTGGAACTAATTCGCCCTTAGGGCCCAGGTGGTGACCGCATTTTTGGGATTGTCAATTTAACGCTGTCTCGACTTCCACAAATCATGGTTACATATATAGTAACCGTACTGGAAAGCTGGAAGAGTAATATAATAGAATGGATATTGCCCTCTAGGATGACAACATCTCTGTAAATCAAATACACGTAGTTTGGAGGGAATCCCAGAAACTAACCGGAGACAATGTTGAGAAATGAGAAGGGCGAGATGTAAAATTCGACATTTTAAATCGCGTCAGCAGTGTTGGGTGCCGAAGTGATTTGAGGTGCATACAAAGAACTAACAAGTGTAGTTTAAATAAACAAATACATGTGTTCCTAAAGGTATATTCATCAACGATTCTAAAACCACAGTTCGATGCCTAATGCTCTGCAAGAGTTCCACGTGCTCAAAGTGCCCTTTGTGGTGAAAGCTCTCAGCGAATAACACAGTATGATGCGGCGGTCCGTGACTCCAGGTCAGGTGGGAGGTGGTGGGTGGGCGGAGAGTTTCTTTAGGTGGTCAGAGTTATATTATGATCATAGAGTTCTGAACATGGCTGGAAGTTGCAGTAAAGCCAATCCTGAAATTGCTGAATACTTTGAAATTGAAGACCTGTTTAAAACACATTTGGAACTATCGCGCATTATAAGTCTCATACGTAGGCTAATACCCGCTCATGCCACTTTACACATCTATTAACCTAGCAGACCTGATCACTCTAGGACTTTCCCAGCTCCCTGAGGAGCATACAGTGCCGCTGCCATTTACAGGCGCGGATCAATAGTGTTCTGACAATATCTTCCACTGCCTATAGCCAGGTACCCATTTTACAGACAGGTGGTCTGAGGAAAATGTAAATGAAATGCTTTTCCAAGGCACTCAAAACATGACCATGGTCAAATCGAACCCACAACCTTTAGATCTTGAGTCCTTAATCATTCGGCCCTGTTGGCCCACATTGCATGCTCTTTGTTCACTAACCTGTTCTGTCTCATCACATCATATGCACTTGGAAAATATTACGCATTTCGACTGACCAATCGCAATTGTGACGAATATGTGATATTTTAACCTTTGCAATCCACTCCATGGGGCACTGATGACCTAACCCCGTGAGTACTATGTTGGAATGAGCTCAAGTGTGTCCATCGATATATCACTGTCCCCGGTGAACAACGTGTCAACAACCACAACATCCTGTCTTACTACAAACAGCCAAACAAATCATTAATTCAAATGTCAAACAGGAGAGGATGAATCAAAGGGCAATGGGAACAACCGTCAGGTTACACACTAACCTGCACTACAGCCAAAAGACCGAATTAACATCTTCAAAACGTGCGATCAAGTCATTTTTTTTTCGCCTCAGTACTTTGCATGTGTTGCTCTGTATGCACCTAAACAGAAAACAGCCTCTGATTAGATAGCACCGGCATGCTCACTCTGCCCACAACCCTTTGAAACTGTTGCTCACCACCTCTTCGACCGCCAAGCTCTGAAAGATCTGAGAACACATTACCTCCCAGAGCAGCCAGACATTGGGAACACTCTATATGCTGATGGAGTTCAACTTCAGAAGACCTGCACCTATTACACTATGGCATCAGGCCCAAAGGCTTTAAAATGGCCGCTGGATCGAGGAAATAAAGTAAAAGTAAAAAATCGGTGTCTAGGAGTTTAGGCACGTAAAGATTCCACTGATGTATCGGTAAGACGGGTTTGATGGATATCATCAGTTATAATTATGTTTCCAAAACATCTGTCGGATGTGAATTGTCAGCTCTGGAAACTGGCGGGAATGAAGGGGATGAGCTTCCACCTGCCTGACTGTCTAGCTTTGAAAAATCTGAGAAATTCAAATCTCCCAGACCCCAGAGCAGTCAGATATTGAAAAAAATTATATGCTGATGGAGTTCAGCTTCACAAGACCTGCACCTATTACACCATGGCAGCAGGCCCAAGGGCTCGGAAGTGGCCGTTGGATTGGGAAAGTAAAGTAAAGGTAAAGAATCGCCGTCTAGGGGTTTAGATGCGTGAAGATTCCATAGATATATCGGTTAGATGAGTTCGAAGGATTAATCGGCTATAACTGTGTCTTCAAAACATCCAAAGGCATATGAAATATCAGCTCTGGTAACTGGCGGGGATGAAGAGGATAAACTACAGATTTTAGAATATAAATAAACTAACTGATATTTTTATGTCAGTCTCTGCCTCAGGCATAAATCAAACTGCATTCAACGTCTCACGAGATCGCCTGGAGGGATTTTTCCTTCTCCTGCCTCCATAATACTTGTAACGAACAATGACGGTAATTACCAGCAACATTCAATTTTAGAGATGCTGCGAGCTGCACTTCCTGACATTAATTGCTAGACCCTACCTTTGATCTTTGCGACACAGGTGATCTGAACAATACAAATAAATGTAACCATTAATATTCAAAGCATGATTACAGCAATATACACCTCCATGGCTCCACGTCTTGTGGCCTTGTCAAATCTATGTGCTGTGACAATAATCACTATGCTGAGCTGCACGTGTGGAAGGGTTAGAGCAATCGATGTGGGATAATCTGGTGTCACTAACCTCACATTACATTCTTCGATAAAGGCAAGCTTTTGACGTCGTCGAGATGTAATGTGTGACAAGATTTACGTTGCTGCCAGACGTTTCTCAACGAAGGGATGGAAGAATAAGTGAAAAAAAAATGTACAGCCAAAAACGTTGGCTCAAAAATATCCAGGAGTTGGTGAGAGCAATAAAGCCTTCAAAGGACAGAGGTTGAGAGAAGGTGAAACAATCACATTAAGCTAGTTCCAGCTCTCTCCCCCACCGTCTCTCTCGAGTCGTTAAGAGACTAAGCTGACAGACAGACAGACAGACAGACAGACAGACAGACAGACAGACAGACAGACAGACAAGCAGGCAAGTAGACAGGTAGGCAGGCAGACAGACACGCAGGCACGCAGACAGATGAAGCACTTCAAGGTCCGTCCAGGGTATAAAAGGAGAAGAGAGTCAATGATGGGACAATTCACTAATTTCAATTCAGTGGCACGGTTTACACCGGAGCGCCATTTTTTTCCTCCAAATTTCACGAGTAAAAAAATTCAAACTGTACTGATACTTTGCAGATCGCTAGTTTACTGTCTGCCCGAACGTTGTGGTACAGAAAATTGATGTAAAAACAATACTGATGTGTGAAAATGAAATATCTGAACTATGAAAGCATATCCATCTGAGTCAAAGTTATGTTCAAGACAATTTGTAGGCAGGACTTGTCTTCAGAAGTAATGACCGGCAGGCGCAGCTTCACCAGAGGAAAATGCTAAGCAGACTTTCTGACGAAGGGAAACATAATAATGATAATAATAACAACAATAATAATTGTTATTATAATAATAATAAAGTGCACCAATTTATACAACGGAGGACTCGATGAGTTTTACAGCCATATGCACACATACTCAAAAACAAAGCACATTCCAACAAACATACAATCTTACTCACACGGCACATGCACACATGCACACTCGTATTCACCCACACGTACGCAAGGAGCACCTGTTGTGCACTCAAAGAGCGGGAGTCTCAATATGAGGAAATGCTTTCCAGCCTCTTAGACTAAGGATCCTATACAGATACTGCTGGGGCCAGGCACCAAGCAAAGACGTCAATTCATAGACATAAACAAACAAATAAACACACAAACACAACAGTAAGACGCATTATTAAATTAAATTACAGTCTGATATGACATGTTAATGATGATAATGATGGTGCGTCCCATTTAGGGCCCATTATTTCTCTTTGGTTTTAAAAGCTACATCTAGTTGTGATGCTGGCAGTACCAGTGATAAGCCTATCACCCCTTTCATGTTGGCTTTTTCATAGCTCGGCCACGTTCTACTCTCTTCGAAATGTTACCTTTGATCTAAATTATCTTCTACTACTCTGTCTTGCCTGAACCTTACATTTCGATCCAATTTTAGTCCTACTCAACTAGTCTTGTTTTGTTGAGCTCTGCCTTTCAATGTTCATTATTTTTTTATGCTATCTTCGAAAACTACTTTAAGCCTATCCACCCTATGTTTCTTATGATGCCTTTTACTTTGGTAAATCTTGCCCTTGAAGATCTGATCCAAGTATTCCTAATTCTACTTAATTTGAACTTATATATCTAATACTGTATAACAGTGATATCTTGAAATTCTTATCCGCTGGTGTGGCCGCAGTAACGATGACAAAAGTTGATAACAATGATTTTTTTCAACCGCTATCTGTCCCCTACTCCAACAATATTACACGTTACTCGTACAATAAATCGATTAGCAACAACAACAACAACAACGACAACAACAACCACAAAAAGTTGAAATTTAAACTTCAAAACTTCGAATATTAAGCCCCTAAAAGTTTACACACAATAGCAAATCGACAGGCCTATGCTCAACTAGCTTTAAGTTTCAATTATCTAGGTGCTATGGTTATCTCATACCTGCAAAATTATAAACACCAAGACTTATAATAGCATATTCGGTTTCCAGGCTGTACATTGATCCCGGCACATTAGTTTTCTTTTCTGGTTTTTTTTTTTACCTTTTTTTTTTAAATGCGATAAAATATACAGCATTTAGATTACTGAAACTTGCAGCAATTATAGATAAGATCTGTTTGTTAGTGTTTATCGCAGTTTCTTTTTAACTCTTAAAGTTACTGGACTTTGAATTTATCGCTGAAAGGGTGAACATTTTCAAACAAAAATATTTTCAGCCTGCTGTGTTTACAATACATCGGAATGTTGAAAATCCTATTTGTGGGAATGTAATCCTATTGTAATGCAGAAATCTGTTACACTGACGTGGGGAGCGAGTGTGTGTGTCTGTGTGTGTGTGTGTGTGTCTGTGTGTGTGTGTGTGTCTGTCTGTGTCTGTGTCTGTGTCTGTCTGTGTCTGTGTGTCTGTGTGTCTGTGCTGGGAGAGGGGAGGTGAAGATGGAGTAAAGTTGGGTGAAATTAAACACATGGAGGTTGAGAAGATGGCGAGTGGGAGAGGGAGTTGGGGAGGGGTCGGAGGCGGAGATGAGAATAGAAACAGCTAGATAAGCGTAGTGACTGAATGAAGGCGGCGATAATATGGAGAAAATCAATGTTGCAGGCCAGTAAGTGACGGAGATAGAACATTATTGGGACAGAGGACTGTATTGCATTACAATGGGGAGAGTAACCGCTGCATTTGGAGCACATTTTAAAACTGATCAAAACCACTGAAACATCTTTCTTTCCTTCTTTCATTTTGTCTTTCTTTCTTTCTTTCTTTCTTTCTTTCTTTCTTTCTTTCTTTCTTTCTTTCTTCCTTTCAACATAGCAAATGATTGCTCTTTTCTCACATAACTGTTTTAAGGCATCCTTTTCCTTCATTTCGTCTCTTTATTCTCTCTTTCTTTCTGTCTGTCTCTCTCTCTCTTCTCCATGTAAAGCAATCATTGGTAAGTTTCTCACTTTCCAAAGTACACGATCTATTATGTGATATCCCAGTGCTCTCTCTTTCTTTCCCTCCCTCGCTCTCTCTCTTTCTTTTTATTGTCTGCTTATGTGTCTGTCTGCATCTCTCTCTTTCTCTCTCTCCCCCCCCCCCCCTCTCTCTCTCTCTCTCTCTCTCTCTCTCTCTCTCTCTCTCGCTCTCTCATTTTCTCTCTCATTTCCCTCCTTAATGAAAGATTTCAAATAAAAAAAAAAGAACAAACATCCCTTAGATTACTTCAACTACCACCTCTATCCTACTCCATCAATATTACACTAACGTATACAATAATTTACCACAAACTTACAGCACTCCGAATTACGTTACCCACATGTGGCTGTATATATAATCAATGGACGGCGGGGAATTAATAACCCGCTGAATCCAATTCATGTCTCCATATCCATCAGATGAAACACACAATATTTCCACTGGTGCATAAACAAACCGAACCGTACTGTGTAATTCAGATATGTCTGGCGAACTCGATTCAACAGGTTTTATATATAGTTACCACAGGAATTTATATAGCAATAATATTATAACTAAGGCAATTATGTCAACCTTTTATCTATTCAGTATGAGGTGACAGGGTGACAGTATTATGAATTATTAAGAATAAAATAAATAGCTTATTTCTTTATATCAGTAGACTTTACCTTCTTTCCATCAAGTACCTTTACTATAGTATTACGCTATATCTATAACCATTAAAACGGTAACACGGCATAGCTAAGAACACACAATGACTGAACTGAAACATAATATCCTAAAGCTGCAGTCTAGACCACGGCTAGTTTTTCAGCATACTGATAATGTATACATTATGAGACTAGTATGAGAAAAAAATCTCGCACAACACAAGGGAATACACTGTAATATAAACGCACTACTGTTTCCATCAGCACGCCTACATCAATATTATCTTGTTTTTGGGGGGACTTCTCATTAAACCACATCTGTAGTTTCACTGTATAATTAGGATAACATGAAGCTACTCTAGTGAAAGGGTTTTCTGCAATGCTTCACGCTGACTATGCTATGTTGACTCTAGCAGTCCTGTAAAATTACTTATACAAACCAATTATATCATTAGATAACAAAGAATATACGGCCAAGGATTCAATGATATAATTGATATTTTCATCTACCAGATAACAACAGTTATTAGTTATCAAGACGAATGCTCCATCACAAGTGCAGTACTAATAAATATGCGCCAAGACTATGAGAAAACTTATCTTCCACTACTGTCCCAGCTATGGAGAACAATAGCAATACAAGCATAGACTGTACACCAATTCATAAATTGTAGTATATTTCAACTAGGTAGTTCATAAAGACAACCTATAATTAGTATTCCTCGATAAAGTAGCTCGTTCCATTAGAAATGTCAAGACATCTACGGGAGACAAACGGCTTGATATTATACACTACTCATAGAGACTTATAATTTGTGGTAATCAATGACTTTCCTTCTAATTGGGAAAATTGTTACCATTGATGGTACTGCTGGTGTAAGAGAATGATCCAGTCCACAACAACAAGTCTAAACACCACTTGTTTGGGGGCTCTTACACCGCTATTCTAGATAAGACCTGGCTGATAGTGAATGAATCTCTATGCTTTTTTTTCCCATTGAGTGGATTTTTCCCCTGGAAAAGCAGCTAATGAACATTTAACAAGTACACTTCTCATAGCTCTCACCGACTCTTCAACATTTGCAAAGCTGAGTTAAACGGATTAAAGATAAAGTCGACGTGAACGGATAAAAAGTAAAAGTCGAGTTAAGCCACCCTTAAGGATGTCACTGTCTGTATAGTATTATAGGTTCCTTAAAATCAGTTTGAACTACTCTTCGATAAGATTAAACATTGATATTTTTCCACTATAACTTTTCCACATTATGATCAGCAGAAAACCTCATACACAGACAGAATTCCAAACACCATTACGCGCAAAGTAGTTAAAAACATACATATTGAAACATCACGATAATGGCTCACGGTGAAGGCAATGGAAAGGTAAACCGACGCTCATCGGTGCTGTCAACAAATTATAGTAATCCTTCTCGAAAAAAAGCAGTAAAGTCTACAAAGCGATCCACAGGGACAGCATGCTAGCCATTCATACTGACTAGACTTAGTAAACGTGCGGGTGAGGGAGGGGAAGGGGGGACAAATCCAACATGATAGGTCACTGCAGGCACATAGCAGGATCCAATAGCGCGCGTGTGAGTGAGTGAGGTCTTATGCGCGTGAGTTGCCACTGACAAGGCGAGTAAAGGGGGAACAGTGTTACAGAGGGGCTGGTTATCGTGGACATTTACAGATTTGTTTGGGAAGGTATGTGGCGGTGTTGGCAGTGGACAGTAAGCATCGCTGAGGTCTGTGGTCAAGGCGTGCCCTCGTGGCTGGAGATAGCATCATTTATTATTGTTGTTGTTTTCAGCAACAGCTGCAGCAGAAGCAGCAAGAACAGTCCAAATAAACAGGAGACAGCCACACTGCATGTCGTAGACTGATAACAAGCCGAGCATATAAAGACTCACAGACAAGGATAACCGCTACTCAGGACGTAGAATAAAAGCAAGATAAACAACAAGTCAACCACACAAATGAATGTGAATCATTTTCTAATCGGCCTGTTTGTGGCATAGAGTTATCATCCCCTGAATACTCATCCGGAAGTGAGAGGTGGATGGGGAAGCAATAAATATCAAAGGAAATATGTCCGATGAAATCTGCCTATGTTGGTTTAAGCAGATATAAAGGTTTAATGGAAAAAAATCAACAATAGTAAGTGCTAAACTTATATTTTGTCACAAGCGGTAGAAGGAGGAGGGAACTGTTTTGTGAATCAACAGTTCCTTCTGGGAAAGGCCCGAAATGACGATTTCTTAATACTGATGTTTTGAGGAGACATGACTGAAGCAACACTACGAGGTCTTACAAGAGGAGAACTCTGATGCATAGAAGTTTGAACAGCTGTAACAGCTGAAATAGACAATAATATTCCTACATTTGTCACCTGCACTCTGCGAATATCTGAAGATCAACGGTGATAAAGTTCAATAGTTCAAAGCTTTTAATAGGCCATAGGCCAACACTCATCTTTTCTCAATACAAAATTACATAAACACAATACAATGCAAAGCCGCATACACAGTCCTCATGCACTCGTTTTCACTCGTCTACCAATTTCTCATCTAGTCTAGCTGACACCCAGACCGTCGACAACAAAATTACAAATCATGACTTTTAATGCTGTTATCACCCATTCTTTGACACCACACTTCCTACCTCCCCCTTCCCCAATCCAGATCCTGTCCTCCCCACTCCTCCCCCTTCCTTTTTTGTCATCAATTCATTGCCAGAAGGTACTCATTTCAGCTCAAATTTCTGGAATGTATTTCATGAAAATTCCAAAACAAATTTCTCAGTGTTCGTATGTCTTCGTTTCATTCACTTATAAAGTAATTTATTCATCTAAACATACATGGTTTAACTCTTAGATATGCAATCGAAGTAGTGTTTGTCGCCCTCACAAAATTGTTTGCGCTGTAGTTTTGATATATCTTTCTGAAGCAACTACTGAGAATATCAATATTATCGAAAATTGTTGGTTCACAAACACTAAATGAATAATACCTTGGATAATATCCATGCTGATAACACAGCTTCACTCAAACAATAAGCACCACCATGCTCTAACAAACTTCATGATGTGCATCTTCTCATTGTCCCTCTCCATCAAAGCTCTGCAGTTATATCACTACTTAGATAATGTAATCTTTAAACGACACAGTATTCTCAAAGTCAACCAGCCCCTCTTCATTAAGCTCTTATCCCTACAGACCAGGCATGTTTTAAGTATGGTTGGCGATGTCCCCCCGTTTTTTACAAGTTTGCCGTTAGGCTTATAAAATTACTGCTCTGTCTTTTTATCAATATTCAGTGTAAAATGAGACCAAAGAACTTGGAAACTTCCAAATTCTCCGTCAATGGGAAACATGACCTCGTCGAGACCATGACGTAAAGTCCACGTAATCGATGAGATTTCCGCTGAAAGGCTGATAAACAAGTAAAGTGCCTCTTCACACCCTTTTGTACCTAGAATTCGGAGAACTGGTCGCCGTTGCTTGTACAGGTGGATTTAAAAAGAGCAAGGGGAGGTTCCGGGTTGGAAAAGCTCAACGGCGCGATTGCATGTCTTTCCGAAAGCAGAGTTTTGTCTCCCTTGACATGAGTATATACGAAGTTATTTAGCTAACTCAATGGAAGGCAGATCTTTTCATTCATTCTTCAGACAAAATGGGAAATGTTGTTGCAGCTGGTTGGTTACGGATCGCGGAGCCAGCAATCAACAATTTCATCCATCCCTGCAACACCCAAACAGTGTACAGAAAAAAAAAATAATTAGAGTATGGTTGATCCCGTACAGCGTTTTCAACGCGTTACGTCATTGCCAAAGCCAGGACATCTCTTCGACCTGTAAAATGAGAAGACGCTTATGCACCAAAGAGGTCTTCTCTGAAAGTTATTAACTCCTGTGAGAGCCTCTTTCGGTGAGTGCGTAGGAGTGGCTCAACAGATCAAGTACCTAGCAAAATTAGAAATATGATTAACGTCCTTGCATTTCGGTGATTTCTGATGTGTGGTTGGTTTTTAACAATCCAGACTCCCAGGATATCTTTTTCTTTTCATAAAAACACATAAGAGTTGCTTGTGTTTTCCCATATGATTTTAAATTACTTCAGAATAGTAATATGACGTCAAGAATGGAGGGGGGGAGAAGGAGGAAAGGACAAGGAGATGAGGCAGGCATGTGTTTCTTCTACCAGTGGCGCATCCTGGGCATGCTCGTTTACTCAGAAGATGTAAAAAATGTCTCTTATTTTGCAGAAATAACTTTACGTGAAATTGCTATGACATGAAACCAGTCTCGCTACAGACTATATCTACCTCCCCCTGTGATCAGGTGAGACTTATCCACCATTCCTTTCCTCCTATTCTATCCAGCGTTATCAGCGAGTTTGGGACATCCTGATACCAGGCTATTGTTGTGCCAAGACAGCAAATACGGGCGCCATGTTTTGGCCTACTGTCCACATGGAAGAGATAAAAGCGGAGGGGTTGAGGGGTCTACAGAATTTGTCTCCAGTGTCATTTTAGACACAAATATGAAACCTTAGTAAGAGCTGGACGGTGGATGGTGGTTCTCACCGAAGGTTTTGTTATGGGCTCTTGTTTTGCATTATACCTATGAGCACACAGTGACTTTTCTTGCATTACTGTCGATGTTTCACGACAATGAATAGAAACGCCTGGATATGTGTACATGAACACTTTATTGTCAACTGCTGTTTTGATCTAGAAATGTTATCTCAAAGATTTAAATTAATTTATCAGAATGGCTTGAAGGAGGACTATCTACTTTTTGCAGATGAAACCAGACAACAGGATAGATGACAAAACTTGTTGTCCTTGGTTCTGACATCATTTTCAGACAGACATAATATAATTAAGATCATTCCCCTCTCTCCACACCGTCATTTCACCAAGAGGAAAGATGTCCAAAACAGATTTCATTTGCAGAGACTTTCATCAGTGCTCGGATTCAAGACAAGGATTAAGATTCTAAGATCAGTTTCCAAGTGAGAGAGCAAAGCTAATTTTCCCAACTTTCAATGTGATTTGAAGAAGATTCTGTCTTCCTGATAAGTCTTAGTGAAGAGATTTTATTCCTCTTCGTCTTTGTAGAAAGGACAACTGTTTATGTCTGATGGCTCCTGAGAACAGGACAAAAGATGACGTCTGTTCTGGTTTCGGGAAAACTTTATCTTTGAGCTGGATTCAGGGTCAAGGCTAGGACATCCGCACGCACAACCGCCATACTCCATCACTAACGGAGGTGCATTTATAAATATTTTAAGACGATGGCTTTTAGTGAGCACAAAAGGGTTGGAATGAAACGACCTTTCTGTCATGGTCTTTGTATTCACCTGGGAACCGTATAGTTTTTTTGTATTTTTGGAAAGTGGACTGGGGGGTGTGTGTGTGTGAGGGGAGGAGCGATTCTTTAAAAACGAACATTTTTCTTTCGAAAATGCCGGCCAAGGATCTCTTAATATATTGAAATACATCTTTATGTTGTCATTTTGAGCATCTATGGTATAGACATCGTGTATATTATCTAACATTCTCGAATTTGAGCATGTAAATGTTTACGAGTATTCATGTATGCATCCACGTGTCTATAAGTGGGTACACCCAGACACATAATTATTTCACGACAGACTATAAAATGCTTTATCCCGGATTCAAAGTCCCATAGATAGCGTTTCCCCGAAATATCAGGGGCGGAGTGAAGAAGAGGATGGGGAACGAAGATCAGAGGTCCCCTTGCTCAGAGTTCGCACTTTGAAAAAGTAAGCGCTTCTGAAGAAAACCGTAGGTGTGGAGTTCAACACACAGCAGGGTTGAACGTTTTTTGTTTTTTGTTTTCTATTTGGAGGGTAGGGATGGGGTGAGGAATGGAGAAGTTGGGGGAATAGGGGATGGGGTTGGAGAATATCTCTGACCTTGAAACATGCTATACAAAACTTAGTAAGTTTCATACATTATTTGCCAAC
>JAWQUT010000070.1:1042333-1066523 GCA_033807755.1 Ellobium chinense
GGGGGACTGACGAGGAAGGATAGACTACCGGATACAGCTAGAAAAGAAATCACTACAAAGGCCCTCAGATATTGAACAAGCGTCAGACACGGAAGACGTCATCTGGGAGGATATTACGCCCAGTGTCTTTCGGAATTCCTGCAGTCCTACATAAATCTGCGTGCCAAGAATAAACAGTGGAGTCCCATAAAATGCCGGAAGCGTAGGGGAGCTAACCTGCACAGAGAAACATAAGGAAAAAAACAAGGGAAGCAATTCTCAAGAACAGCCAAGGGCAATAATCTGTGACGTTGTAACGGAACATCTGGCCCGCAGGTAACTGCCGAAACATTCTTCAACAGCTGAAATTGAAAATAATCATTTGGGAGTTTGATTATCGCACGTAATTACAAGAACAGTGAAACCTGTATGTTACAGAGACCATCATTCGTTTCTTAGAACACCGGTCATCTTAGACAGCTGGTCACCTAACATAGCTTGCTTTTTATTGTAGATATATAGAAAACTTCTGCCTCTAGTTTTCAAGTAATTATGTCTAGGCCGCAGGATTGGAGCTACAGTATAGCTCTTCAAAGATTTAAGACTGATTTATTTGTAAGCCTTTTCCCAGCCAAGTCAGGACATAATACCTGTACAAATCATAAAGAATACACGTACAGAGACCAGAACACTTCATACTCTGCTGTACTCAGCTCTCAACCGCTCTGATCTATTTTCACTTGATTTCAGTCGTTATTCTATTACAAAAATACCTCTCTCACACGTGTAAATATATACTCACATACACACATTGACACAGGTACAGCCACCCATCCATATGAATAAGGAAAAAATATGCACTTCAAATAAGAAAGAAATCCCTTTTAGTCTCGTGGCCGGCCGCATAGCCATTGAATTGACCTTAAGAGTTTGCAGATTAACTATGTGATGGTCGCCTTATAGTTTTTGTTCTTTCTTAAATCTTTTGTACTTTGTTGAAACATTCGAAAGAATGGTCATTATAATTATGAATACAGGAAACTTGAAAGCAGATGGGAGTGGCACTCGTGCCTATGCGTACATGCGTGTGTATGTGTGTGTGTGTGTGTGTGTGTGTGTGTGTGTGTGTGTGTGTGTGTGGTGTGTGTGTGTGTGTGTGTGTGTGTGTGTGTGTGCATGCGCGAGCGTGCGTCAGTGAGCACCGATAATAATATATGTATTCTTGGGCGCGTCATCCTCGACTTTATCTTCGCTGTTGTCGTCTAAATTGTTACGTTCCACTAATCTACTTTATATATCACTAAGCTGAGACGAATGTGTTATATTATGACCATGTCGGTTGTGTGGATGGAACGTTGGATGCTGATAGTGACACTGGGAGCTCACAAACAGTTCAGGCAAGTCGCAGTAGCATGGCAGTACCCCGTTAGTTGAATGTGGTTAAGTCACATCGACAAAGATCAGTCCGTGAAACTGGACTTTGTGGCTAAGAATGTGGAGCTATGTTCTTTCCTAACCTTAAACTATTGCAGTCACAAAAAAAACCCCCCAAAAAACCTAGTAAAGATGGAGGCAGTCAACTGAGATTGTTTTATAAAGTCAACTATTATCTTCTCATAAGACCTCCATTAATGCTGCACCATCCGATCATGACCGTCGGAAGGCAAGCCCGGCCTATAAATGGCAGTGGACACTGCCTGGACACGGATGAATTAGTTTTCATATTCCATATATACTAGACGTTTTTATTTGAATTTTCCTTACCGCAATGTTTGGAGGAGCAATAAGTTAAGAGGTCTGCAAAGTTTCTGTACAGTATATTATATTGGTTTACTCCTAAAATTTGGAAAAAAAAATAGCGCTTGGGTGTAAAGAATGAGATTGAATTCAAATTTGTGAACATGTCCCATCATTCCTCTCTCTTATTTTGTTCTTTGGGCGGCCTTATAGGTGACTATGTCTTACAGTATCTCAGTATTTGGTGCACTGAGTAAAATGTGTAATATAAAAAATTGCGGAAACTCTTACTTTATATTCTCAGTGCTTGCAAGCTGATGTCCTCTGTCACGGGTTTTCCATCTCTAGACGTAGCTTCTGTACTTTCTACTGCAGCCATTGTTTGCGGTTACCATAGTTACCAGTAGTTTTGACGCCATTTATTAAATCGTTGCTTTCAGTGGCGGTTCTGAAACTTCTTTGGGGGGGAAGGGAGGGTGCGCGAAAGGAGATACTACCTCCCCTTCCGTTAAAAAATGAATAATTTTTTTTGTGCGCCGACCAGAGGCAGAGAGACGGCGAGGGGGGAGGGGAAGATGTAAGAGAAAGACAGGCGGACAAAAGTGGGGGGAGAGGGAAAGAAGAGTATATAGTGCTTTAGATGAGAAGTCACGATAAAAATAAGGAAAAACCAGCAAAGGTTCCCTAAAACAAAATAATAATATTTTATTTGGCACCTCTCAAAACGACTTGTCTTTGTACGCTGATGTTAACTGATTGTTTGAGGTGATGTGGTGTGGATTTCTACGAATCATTGGAGATACCAATATCTGCACATGTGAGGGAGACTGGAAGCTCAGAAGAGCTATTTTTACCCCAACTACCTTTTCGTCATCTTTCTATCTATGCGTATTCCTCTGCCTGCTACCTGCCTGCCTGTCTATCTGTCTGTTTGTCTATTTACCTTGCTGTCTTCTGTCTGCCTGTCTGCCTGCCTGCCCGCCTGTCTGTCAACGAGTGAAGTAACCGCCCCCGTAGTGGGAAGTAATCACCCACCCCCTTCGGATGCGCCACTGGTGGTTGCCGATATTGACAACGTTAGAAGCCAATGTCTCCTTTCAGATACGTTTTCCCTGTCAATGTACCACTCGGGAGTGCATGAAGGCAGGATTAATGTTATTTTGTAGCAACCGTTTAGCGGACTATGTGAACGTCATAAATGCATGTTTGTGACATAAAATAAGCTTCCTGTACGCGATTTCCTGCCAAGGCAGCCTCCCTGATCGATTATTATACGTGTAAACCCCACGCCTTGACCTGCAAGAGTTCTCGGTTCAAAGACATCAGTCCTAATCATCTCAGGTGTGGAAGTTTGAGCTTTATCAGCTACCCAGACTAGATAGATGTGTCGGCGCTGCGTGTTCTTGCTTGTCGATTAGCCACCACAAACATTTAATTTATCGCCACGAGCACGCGTGATTCCTTTGACGTCACGGGCTTTGATTACATGATTTCCCTGCTGTTTACCATCATGAAAGATCCTCGCTAGTGGGAGTGGCACTCTCGTATGCTTGTGTGTGTGTTTGTGTGTGCGCGCGCGCGCTGTGTGCGTGTGTGTGTGTGTGTGTGTGTGTGTGTGTGTGTGTGTGTGTGTGTGTGTGCGTGCGCGCGCGTGCTTGCTTGTCTGTTCATATGTAGCCTATGTATTTTTAGCCGCGATAGATGCCGGAATTTGAGGCTTGGGAACAGCTACAGAATTTTAAAAATCTCCACAAACACCAATCCCTGTTAAGGACGTCATTGACACATACCCCTTATTTCTCCATGTGAACCATGCTGTTTTCCTTCAGAGTAAAATTGCGGCCATACTTGTATACTACGTGCTAGCTGCTGCCTTTTCAGAGTTTGAGTCTGAGGGAAAAGATGGCGGTATGCCGAAAATAGCTGTTAATGCTTCTGTAAAGTTTGTTTTCCACAACCCCATAAGAATGTCTTATCAGCCACCTCTCCTCTCTCTTCATACAAAGAGTGGCTATTTTTGCATTGTTCTGTCTCAACTGTCACATAGCCCTCATCCCTACACAATGCAAGAATCGTTGAAATGATAAATATGGATCTGCACAAGAAAGAAAGAGAGAGAGAGACAGAGAGAGAGAGAGAGAGAGACAGAGAGAGAAAGAGAGACAGAGAAAGACCAAAAAAACACAAAAAAACAGGGTAGAGGGAGAATAAGGAAGATAGCAAGAGAAAAGTAGAATAGAAATTTAACAATTCAGGAAGTGGTGGTTTAGATAAACAGAGAGGGTGAAGGGTAAAGAAAAGGAAGTCTATGAAGAAATACTTTATATGTTTACAAAGACTTAGGCCACAAGATATAACAGTTCCACTTTTTTGTTTAACATTTAAACATATGTTTTCATAAACAAAGGAAATGTCAAGCCTTGAAGCTGGCCAGCAGAGATGCATTCCCAAAACTAAAGTCCTGAGGTATTCAGCAAGAAGACTTGTTGCCATTAGGCACAAATCAGTGTACACTAGACAGTACTGGTCTTATGAAACCACCTATTTACCTGTTAGTACAAAAAGCACTGCGATTTATGGTCCACCAGAACACTACTGGAGTAGAAAAAGTTTGCCATTTCGCTGGCATAAGAGAACTGATGGTGAACTGACTATGAGCTGATGTTGAACTGACGAAAACTTGATGGTAATCTGACTATAAGCTGATGGTAAACTGACTATGAGCTGATGGTGAACTGACGAAAAGTTGATGGTAATCTGACTATAAGCTGACTATCAGTTCATGGTGAACTGACTATCAGCTGATGGTGAAGTGACCATAATATGGTGATGAACTGACTATGGGCCGATAGGTGATCCTGTCTTTCTGTGGTCGATTAACAGTCATACTTTATTATGTTGCCAGATATCGAAAGAAAACAACACAAAAACAAGGAGTTATGACGACATTATACAAATATACATACAGCCGTACACACTCTGTGATGCAAAAACATACTCAATGAAAACATTGTATCCACCACCAAACATCCAAAATCTGATCAGGGTAACTCCAGGCGGATGTTTATATATGGAAAAGTGTCTGTATTCTCTAAAGAAGTGCAACATGGCATCTTTATATTATACGGTTATAAGTTAAGAGCATCACTGTCATGGAAATGCTTCCAACTTTCCGCTGTGCTAATAATGTAGTTAAAAAGCATCGAGTGTGTGGCAAAAAACCAAAAAGCGCCCATCTGATAAAACGTCGGTTTTCTCGTCACTTTAGTTTTTAAAGAAATGGACTGACAGACAGACCAGATCTCCAAGACAGTTTCATCCGTATTATTACTGTTATTCAACAACCCAAAACTTTGCGTCATGTAAAGTGTTCTGTCTGAGGATCAGACAAACCATGCTTATTAAAGTACTTAGAGTACACATACATATTATTATATCTAATAACCTTTCCTAGGGTCATGCCGCTCCCTTCTTTGCCAGTCATGCTGAAGGTTTACTTTTTAAAACCGGTTATCCACTTTTGCAAAATCTTTCGTCGAAACAAGCAGTCTGCGGCAGACAAATTCGATATACAATTTATAAAACATGAATATCTTCCTTATATAGTGAGATATCGGAGCCACCCATCTTATAACATCCATTTAAGATATTAGCCAATGCGAAAAACTCAATTTCGACAAAAAGTGGATATACAGTGTTTTAAAAAATCCAGCACAGATCAACGGATCAAGACAGCGATGTCAACCATAAAACTAGAATTTTCTAGAGTGCAGACTCTTGTGTACCTGAGGCAGGGCTCCAAAATTAATATCTGCTATTAAAAGGCTTGCCCTGATTTTGGCACCAAGGCTGATACAAATCCATGGCAGTAACTTGATTTTGCAATGTATCACCTGAGGTCAGGTTTTCAATAATGATCGTCAAAAGTGGACTGTCTAGCACGAGAAAACGTTGGCTTGTCTGGCTATTTTTATTATTACTGCTAATATTTGATGAATGTACTGGATCGGTAAACAAATATGACTTGATTAGTAAATGTGTTTGCCAATGCTTTTGATTTAGTTTTTTTTACACAATCTTCAATGTTGAAATCTCTGTTCAAGACCCAAGTTAACACCTCTCCTGCGGGCAGTATATCTTTATGCTGGGATATAGAAGTGTAGAAAAGAGGAGCAGAAACAAACAGACAGACAGACAGACAGACAGACAGACAGACAGACAGACAGACAGACAGACAGACAGACAGGCAGACAGACAGACAGACAGACAGACAGACAGACAGACAGACAGACAGGGCAGAATTCGAAATAGGTAATCGAGGCTACGCCGTGGAATAGTTTATTGCCAAATAGTTTATTGTGAAGTAAACCGAGCAAAGTTTCGAAAGGAAGGCCTGCTGTAATTTTTCAAGGCATAACAAACATGAATGCAATTAGTGATACAGGTGTAAAGGTGGCTTGGAGAAGGTATATGTATGTATATCTGGGAGAAAACACGAAAGAAAGAGAAAGAAAGAGAAAGAGAGAGAGAGAGAGAGAGAGAGAGAGAGAGAGAGAGAGAGAGAGAGAGGGAGAGAGAGAGTCATAAACAAAGACTTCGAGCCAGAAAATCTTTGTTGTTCCTAGTCATTTGTTAATATCCACTGATACTTATTTTAGAATATTATGTTTACAGTATATTACGGTGTTTGTTTGCCAATTGTTGTCTGTAAATTTATTCAGTTTTGAATCTTGAAACTGAAACCATCCACAACAATATCCTCTGCCATCTCATTTTTAGTGAGGATAATAATCTATGTACTCTACATTTCTTTTCACTTGTGGGTTTGTTTGATCCTCCGGTGAGATGTAATTCAATTTTCTGTGCTCGCTGGACAAGGACGTATGTGCGTAACTGAAGATCATGATCATCCTCAGCAATACTGTTGTCAGAGAATCTTTGCACCAGTGTGTGCAATGGGTCTCAAGTTATTTTGTGAACACAATTACAGGCAGCATTTGAAGTTTTAAAGTCCAAAACACACCGGTTTGTGTGGACCTCTGCAACGAGCAACTCATACTGAAATCACGTTTTTTAGCGTACTAATTCAACTAGCATTAGCTCGAAATATCAACTATGACCCAACATTCTCCGTAAGCACAGAAAGAATGCTAAACGCTTTCACAGAAGTATTGATTGTTGCTGAAATTCTTGGAAGTGACTTGGAATTTTACAGAAAACAACTTGTTATTTCAAAAGGCAAATCAGACTGTGAGGCTTCAAAAGGAACGTAGGACCTAAACAAGCAGTAATAAACACTGTTGGGAATGTAAACGCCATGCATGCAGCATTTTAAGGGAACGACAGACTCGACAATGTTAACTCTTGTAATGCCACATCTCCAGCACTACAAGAGCGCCGATTGCGTCAGGTGATTACGCCATATTTTTGCCTCATTTGGTTTGGTGCTCGACCGGCCTGAGCTTCTCTAGGTCAGGCAGGGAAAGACGACTGAACTGTCGACCGAAGACAGTAGTTTGAGCGACTAAATCTGGCTTTAGCGTTAGAAAGATCTTCCTGTTATGGACACAGGACAGATCAGTGACGTAAAGCTTGGAAACACGAAATGAAAATTAAATTTGACAATTAATAACAAGCAAACATTCTTGCACTAATGGCGACGACATCAACGAGTATTACTGAGATAGTAAGAAGGAAAGAAAATAGTACAGAGAGAGTTTGATTTAGTCATTCTAAAGAGAAGTATTTTTTTTTTTTTGGTCATATAATTATTGCGGATTTAGAGTTTCAAAACAGTCAGTACATGCAAAGATATTCTAAAAGCTCCATCGGGGCGGAGGAAGGCGGGGGGATTGGGAGGGGTGTCGGAGAGTAATCCGTGCGGTTGTTCTATAGAACAACCTCTTCACATTTGTTTCTATATTTATGCATCCCAATCATGCAGACGCATTTTACGTAGACGAACAACGCCTTGAGCTAATGAAAATGCATTAGGAACGTCACAAACACATGGTGCCAATAAAGCAGAGCAGTTCAATAAATCAACTCAAAACATTAAGGGCCCTCAGCTCTGCGAGAGGATTTGATAAGATGTTATCCTCTGTAGATTCTGTCAGAACAGATGGCCTGGTTTCAGGTGTGTCACATCACATACATACACTTCTATGTCTAATTTCAGGCACAATCTCCCTCTCATTTCTTCCGATGATGCCTATATTTCTTAAATCATCGACGATCCTTTCTGGGGCAAGTTCAGTAACCCATCATCCTCTACTTCTTAAATCAAATGAGGCTTCGATTCCAATATATCGCTCCTCTCTTAAGACAAGACAACTGGTTTTGTTTAATTTGCAGGTACGTGTGTGAGGTGCTGTGTGTATATGTGCTATGTGTGTGTGTGTGTGTGTGTGTGTGTGTGTGTGTGTGCTGTGTGTGTATGTGTTTGTGTGTGTGTGTGTGTGTGCGTGCTGTGTGTGTGTGTATATATATATATATATATATATATATATGTGTGTGTGTGTGTGTGTGTGTGTGTGTGTGTGTGTGTGTGTGTGTGCAGGCGTTTTTGTGTATGTGTGTTGTGGTTTAGTGGTGTAGGGAGGAGAGAGGGTGCAATGGTGACTTAATTTCACTTGGTGGAATCTGTTAGACATACATGCAAGCATACATATAAAACAAAATATACGTGTGGAAGACAGCACGCGGATGCTTTATTTGTGAAAAAGGCTAGTACATGATGAAAGTGGAGCAGCGTTTGCCAGGAGTAGATACTGAGCAGACACAAACGTAAATCCACACTCATCTGAGACAGATAGAGGGTGAAAGGGATCAAGAGACAAATGTTAAGAGAAGAAGAAAAACAGAATGTGGTTAGACTCAAACTCGCGACCCTTGCATCCGAACTCATCGCCTCGCCCTCGCCTACTCAGAAACAAGTAGATATTTTTGGTCAGCCACGTCGTCTACACTACCAAAAAAAAACCAAACAAACCAACCCAACCAAAATGTTGACTTTCGTGACAGGAGTTTTACCCAAAGCCAAAAAACAAGATTAGTACAGTAAATACGGACAGGTATTCTGAGTTTATGAAGTCCTGTTGCATTTTTTTTATTAGCTCAGTTTTCCTTCTCGAAATATCTTCACTTTCACAGTCTGTCTTTTTTCCTTTGCTACTATTTTTTTTTTCGTTATCGGTCACAGACTAGTATACATCGTGCTTTTGAATCAGCCATCGCATCATCTCCCTTTGCCAGGGTTAATCTCCTATTGATAATAAAGGGCATTCCTGCTAATTTAGGCCCTCACTGTCAGAATATAATCAATATGGGCTTCGAAAGGTCACGTGATGCAACTGTTAATCCGCAGTCTAAACAGTGATAATTCGAGCGGTTATCGATGCGGTCGGTAGGGGTGAGAGGAGGGGGTACACAATAATGTTAGTGGAGAGGCGCTGGATAGAAAGAAAAAAAAAAGAAACAAAAATAAGGAAAATATCAGAAAGAGTATCGGACGCACGGAGAGGTAGTCTAGACAAAAAAGAAAGATGGGCCGGAAGTTGATACATAGCCAAGAGCAGACATTTATTACCAGCTAGGGTAGACAGACAGGCGGATAGTTAGACTGAAACACAGGAAGACAGAACTACTGACCGACCATGGGGGTGAGGGATGGGAAGACAGACAAGGAGAGGCAAGTCTTGTATTGCTTCACCTACAGGCCCCATCAGTCCTACTAAGCTGATCCGTGATTAATCTTTTTAATACCTCCCTAAGGGTTCTTGATGATTTCTTACATTCTGAGCACTCACATCCTTATTTAGTTGTTTGGTTTTTTTAAATTAAGCTCTTCAAAATTACCCTTTCAGATTCTGCTTGGTAGTTGGAAATAGAGATCAAATTCAGAAAATTTAGATAAAAGCAAAGTTCATGCTTTGAAGTTTGCAAATATAGCCATCAGCAAATTGGATCCCAGCTGATACATCAACAGTCTTAGGAGTAATTTCGTTACATGAAACGTTCGTTCGGAAATAAACAAATTATGTTACATCATTTCTCAAATGCATTGATTCCCCAGCAGTTGGTGCTCACATCATGGAATCCTCTGTCGCTGTTGCTGTTAGCTCTTTCGGTTACTATGTTTTTGTACTTCAGTGTTATTAAAGCTGACACTTGTATCATTACTAGAGTTGACACTGCCGACGTTGTCGACAATGATGATGATGATGATGGTGGTGATCACTTTTGTCTGTTCAAGCTTTTTCATGACTATTGATCATAGTTGTTTTTTTTTGTTGTTATTTTATGATATGTCATTCTTAGTTCACTTATTTTCTACACCTGAAGAAGGACGCCAGTCCGAAAATTTGTGCATTAAATTTGTTAAATTGTTATAGTTTTCTTGCTTTACTTATTTAGATCCAGTGCGGATACATGTTATGCAAATAATGATGATGGTGATGATGATGATGATGTAATATGCTTAGCTTCTGTTCACTTTGTATTTATATTTAACTAGAATACTTATAACAATGATGATGATGTTGTCGACTTAGTACGTAGAGCAATGGATCGATAACTTAATATCAGTTGTTAAATTAATTTCTCCACTTTCGGAAGTTTCTTCCTGTTTTCTCCGTGGAGACAAATTAACTAGAACTTTGACGTAAGCCATGCTAGTAACGATGCAGGTGATGATGACGACGACGATACCCCTGGTAATGATGCAGTTGATAAGTTACACTACTATTTCGTCCCTCACTGTAGCTGCGTAGCTCTGTCAGCGTTGGCCACGGTCGGAAAACTGATGTGAGCATGTGAGCGCTGGTAGCTGTCGGAAATTAAAACCTAATCTACGCTAACATAACACGGATATCGATTGTATGTAACGCTCTGGTCCTAATGCCTTTAATTTCTGCTTCAGAGTTCATTCATACAACAAGCACTTCATAAACCTGATTTTATGAACAGATTTCCAGGAATTCATATGTGTAGGATGAAATTGTAGGTTCACGTCGAGCCTTATAGCAGTTCATAATCTATCTGTCTGTCTGTCTGTCTGTCTGTCTGTCTGTCTGTCTGTCTGTCTGTCTGTCTGTCTGTGGCTCTCACAAATGCCATGTGCAATTTATGGTATCAAATAAAGGAAGTGGGGATTGTATGGAAGTTATGATACACAAATAATAATAATGCTGCGGTTTATAAGTCTAGAATCCAGGCTAATGCCCCACCAAATGATGTCACACTAATATTACTCCAGAAGAAGATAAGTAGACGACATCAATATCAGGCTGAAGAGAGCAGTGATGAGGCAGTGGAGAATGAAGAGAGGAAGACATAAGACTCAAGAGACGCCATAAAAATCTGAGGAGGAGCTATGAAGAGAGAGACAAACGGAAGATAAGAATAAAAGGGGCTAGGGGGAGTAGGAGGAAAAAATGAAGCAAGGTTGTTGAGTAAACTTAGAGAGCGAAGGGAACACACACATACACAAACACACACACACACACACACACACACACACACACACACACACAAACGAAAAAAAGAATATAGACATNACACACGCACGCACACGCACACGCACACACAAACGAAAAAAAGAATATAGACAGACTTAAAACCAGCGTGGCTTGTGCCGTAACGAAAGCTCAAACAATGAACGTTCGGTTTCCACCTTATCTTGGGCCTCTCACATTTCAGCCGGAAGTACCACGTGGCTTCCTGTGCTGTGGCCACTTTTAGCACCATAGTGCCTGCTTGTATGGAAAGGTNTCAAGAGACGCCATAAAAATCTGAGGAGGAGCTATGAAGAGAGAGACAAACGGAAGATAAGAATAAAAGGGGCTAGGGGGAGTAGGAGGAAAAAATGAAGCAAGGTTGTTGAGTAAACTTAGAGAGCGAAGGGAACACACACATACACAAACACACACACACACACACACACACACACACACACACACACACAAACGAAAAAAAGAATATAGACATACTTAAAACCAGCGTGGCTTGTGCCGTAACGAAGGCTCAAACAATGAACGTTCGGTTTCCACCTTATCTTGGCCCTCTCACATTTCAGCCGGAAGTACCACGTGGCTTCCTGTGCTGTGGCCACTTTTAGCCCCATAGTGCCTGCTTGTATGGAAAGGTCTGCAAATGTGTGTGTGTGTGTGTGTGTGTGTGTGTGTGTGTGTGTGTGTGTGTGTGTGTGTTTTTTAGTCACGATCATTACAGTTTCTTTCCGTTAATTCTAGCCCTTTCCATTAACAACCGCCCATGAACCCAAGCAACCTTGACCAGGCAACATGTGAACGTCGTGCAAACGAGATACTCAGGGAAGCAAATCAGATAGTTTGATGTGTGGACCTTCCAGGAAACTGCAAACCATAGCGAATTAAACAACGATGAAGATGTGAGATGTTGACGTATTTGAAACGAAAGGAGAAGGTCAAGTATCTTAAATAAATATTGTCTTCACAAACTGGTACCTCGGTCAAGGAGAGCCTATTTGATAAATTCCAGTAGCCAATCAGCCGTCATTTTGTTTGTGTCTGTAGACTCATTTGTACTGTCTAACACTGCTGGCCACTTACTTTTCTAGGTCTTACAAACAGTGTGTGATGTGTCTGTGTAAACTGTAACGCCAGTGGTAACCACATGGGATCGGTGTCAATCTGACAGTGATGGAAATTATTCAGAAGTGATCCACTGTAAATGTCCGACTGAATAAACGTCATTCACTTTTTGGACTGGCCTGGAGTAGAGGCTAGGGACAGTCTTGACATCAACTGAGGATGAACATCAGACATTGCTCTCTCATTCACTTCACTCCACAAACTTTACTAGAGGATGTTCCCTTCCTTCCTCCCATCTTCTCTACTAAGATTAGTGGGTTTCGACTCCACGCTTCGAGTGGAACACATCTATTCTCCAGCTGAATATCTGGCAATCCCGAAATCAAGGGTAAGGATAAGGAGGAACACTTAAGTTGGGGTGAAAATGATAGCGAGTAGTTCATTTCTTCTTCGTACTTTTGTCCTCGTAAGCATTTCATGATATTTTTTCTGATGCTCATATAATATATAGATAACCATTTTCTTTCATCATAATGACATTGTCCAAAACCTAGTTTTCAAGTTCAGATGAGAGAGAGAGAGAGAGAGAGAGAGAGAGAGAGAGAGAGAGAGAGAGAGAGAGAGANAGAGAGAGAGAGAGAGAGAGAGAGAGAGAGAGAGAGAGAGAGAGAGAGACCGAGTAAATCTAACCTCCAATATTGGCCGTGCTCACCAGGTCTGTAAACATCCTCTAGTTTAGTGGTNGAGAGAGAGAGAGAGAGAGAGATACCAAGTAAATCTAACCTCCAATATTGGCCGTGCTCACCAGGTCTGTAAACATCCTCTAGTTTAGTGGTTTCTTAATTCATTAACAGGAAAGCTGCGCCAAGTTTGGAGAAGTAGAGGGCAGCTAGCAGGCCGTCCCTTTCGGTTTTATTCATGAATATTGGCATGTGGTCTGATAGATCCCATGTGCTTCAATGGTTACAGTCTCACATTCCTACACATGAACACAGTATAGTACCCACACTGACTCTACTGACAGGCACAAAGAAGGGGACGTATCATATACAATAACCTCACAATTACAATAGATGATGGGAAGGATTCAGGGATGCAAAGGATGTCATACAAGTAAGCCCATTACATTATTGAAAGTAATACTTCATAGCAATACAATACTTCAGTGCAAACTTGCAAAAATAAAACTGACCACTCCGTACAAACTTGTGCGCTTCCATCCCTCTATCCCTCTTTCCTCATGAACCGGCTACCTTTCAACTAACTTGACCAGGACTGTTATGTCATTCTTCTTGCAAACTTTTCTTCCGTTCCGATTTCATCTCTTCCCATCTATATGAAATTAATTTTTATCGCGGGCCCTGTCATGTGTTGCTTCCAGGCGTTGCTGCCGCTCTGCCTTCTCCATACTCTCAGATACCCACGCTGAAACAAGCTGACTGCCTGTAGCAATATTGCTCGCTAGCGAAAACAATAATCAATGCGATTCGGTAAGAGAATTATAATAGATAGTAGGGCGCGTATGAGATTATTCCTAGGGTGACCTCGGTACGCTGTGCTAAAGGGTTGACATACGCTACAAAGCACGTTATTGGGAAACACGTTCTGCTCATCAAAGAGATGATAGAAGTAGATATTGCCTATAACAGAGATTATCACTCTCGGGTAGAAAGGCTTGGCCGTGATTTCTGAGGGGTTATTGTACTCGAAGAAACGCTCAGATGCCATTAGAGGAGAATGTGTGGGAGACTGGGAAAGAGAAAATCAGGAATAGTGACAGACTGGTTACAGGTAGGCAAGCTGTTAGATGGAAGGACAGATGTGTGTGCAGCAGAAACACTAAGAGATGGACTGAAAGTAAAACGCTGTCTGACACATGAAGAGGAAGAATATTAGCAAACAGTCATAGAACCAAAGAGGCAGTTGACAGACAGGCAAACCAACAGGTGGGCACAATAGCAAACACATACAAGATAACACAGTCATACGAAAGCAAGGGCAGATATGGTTTACATGTAATATATATTAGCCCTATGATTATTTTGAATTTACTGTGCACTATTATCTTCCCCCCCTCATCCCCTCCCCCCACTCCCTTTACTTTGACAAAAATCAAATTTTTTAGTGCATTCTCTTCGCTGGTTCCAATACAAGATAAGAGATTTGCACTGCTTCTTTCATGAAGCATTTTTTTTCTTTTCTCACATGCGATATGGTACTGTCTATAAACTCCTTCCAATTCAGGTACCATGCTGACTGGCGTCGGGTATCATGGACCTTCATTTATATATGTCAACTGTCCACCTCACTAACAAATTCTCCAAAGGTCTGTGCATCCAGCCAATTTGCTAGCCCATCCACAGCCTTGTCTCCCTTCCTTTACCTCTTTTTCAGTTGTCACCAACTGGTTCGGTTTTGAAAAAAAAAAAATGCTACTGGTCTATTTAAAGTAACACGTGTAAGCTCTGAAAGTACAAGTACTGTGGGAAATAAAGAAATATGGTCACTGTTCACTGTGAATCGTTCTCTGGACTGGAATGGGAGATTTCGCTTTAATGGAATAGAAGCAAATTTGGCCCGGGCACCAGACGATACATTCTGCACTAATCACGAGTGAGACAAGCCCTTTGCGTGATGCTGTCAGTAAATTTGTCGTCCAGCTCTACAGACTTGCTGGATAACATGGAACAAGGCAAGACAAAAAGAGAAGCAACATCCGCTTTTTATTGATTAGAAAGGACCAGACCTTTAAGTTCCACTCAAAATAATCATCCACTTTCATCAAGGTGTCAGAGTCCATAGGGATGTTTTTTGTTTTTTTTTTTAAATTTGTTCCGTGCGCCAGTGTTCGTCAATCTTGTAAAATAACAAAAAACGATTCCTATATACACAATGACGCAACATATTAATCACTATACTGGGATTCCTAATTAAAGACAATATCTTCAGAACCCGCTGGGAGCAATAAAAAAAACTCTCCACTGAGAATCAAAAGAAGCTCGTCAGGGAAAGAATCCCCGTAAAACGATATCGGAGTGTGTCGGCCTGTATCGTGAAAGTGAAACCGGTGTATCGGCCCAGTACTATGGCCCTCCTGACTCTCTAAAGGGTTGGGATCCCAGATGATCTTCTGTTGTTTATTTTCGGTAGGGAATTTAAGGAGTTTGAACCCACAGCCGTTGATGATCCACAGTTGATCTACAACTTTGCAAGCCCGTTCAAGTGCAATAGAAGGTTGGAAACGCCCCTGGTACACTATCTCTTCCACCAGTTAACGTCCATAAATTCGGGGATGTGCAGCTTCTCGATTTTTTTACGAAATTTACCGGACTTCCAGGATTCGATCCCTGTCCCCTTACATGGTGCATAAAACTAAATCTTAACTTAAAGCACACTTAGACTGTCTGACACCGGGACCTCAGACTGACTGCCCGACTTCCTTCATGTGCAGTGTTATAGGGAGCTCCAGACTAGAGCTTGATTTAGGGTTGGGAATGGTGGAGGGGGATTACAAAGGAGAAGTCACACATGAGAGAGTTCCTCGACAGTGATAATATCTAAGGAATGTCCTACATTTGCTTTATCTTCCTTCATCTTACCTCTAACCCTCTCCTAATCTAACACCACGTTTTAGGCGGAAATGCTCTCATAAGTTGGTTTCGAAATTTACCACAGTTCCATGATCAACAAGAAAGTGTATAGATGTGTGTATAAATAATTCACTGACTGATGATATTCTTTTCTTCCCACAGCTAACTCAACACTCGCACGGTAGGCTCTGTCCGGTTCTGGTTCATGTCAGTATTTGGGTACACTGTATCTTGAACCACCAATAAATCATTTTGGTTCCCATTTCCACACAGTGTATTTGATAAAAACGGAGTTAAACGAGTAAGAATGTATCACAGAGGATCAATGAAATCTCTAATCAGTGCCAAGACTGTATTGTTCATGTGGGATTGTAAAAAGGTCACTATAGTTCGCCAGACATTTTTTTGCTGGGTGGTTCAACTGATATAACAAACAAAGTGACTGAAATCGGTTTCAGATCGAAGTGGTCTCGAGACAGATTGAATCCTAAATGAATTACCCAGAGGCTATGTTGACTCAGTGACTTTGAGGTGGGTATCCGGGACTGACCTAGGACCTAAATTATTGTTTTGAACAAAACATTTTGATCGAGCAGGTGTTCGATAGACCTATATGTCACACGTTACTTGGGGTGTCTATGGCGGCAACAACGTTAACTTACTGACACACAGAGACAATCCACATGACTGGGAGTCAGTTTCAAGTCCACATCCGAGTTGCTTGGAAGACTCACCAAAGACGGCTTGAATGCTCGCTAGTATTCACTTCAAAGATAATATTACTGGACACCATTAAGAAGTATCCTTAGCTCCATGGTGACACTCAACGGACAGAGAAACCAGGCAGGCCGGTTATGACAGTAGTGGTAATGGTGGTGATACTGATGATAGTGGTGATTACGATGATGATAATGATCATGAAAAAGATGATAATGATAACGATAATGAATTCTTTCATATTGTTCTCTGAGGAATGACTATCGAATCCAAAAATTTGGAACCTAATAAATTTGTCACATGTACAACGTGAGATCTTCTATTTTGAAAATGACAAGGATAATGATGATGACGATGCGATGACTGTATGGAATGAGATCGGATGGGATATTAACAGTGATAATGTTTTTGTTTGTGAGAGAAATACTGTATACTTTCCAATAGCGTTCAATATAATGTTTGGGGTAGGAAATGTAAATTGAAGTAAATTAAATCAGATCTTGGATAAAATGTACGTCATGCTTATCAAAGGTAATAATTAACATTACCATATCTAGTTGCATCAGAAGTTCGACTATGAGATAGTTCTTCCGTTCAAATTAAGTATGGTTCTGCCCAGATTTTGATACAACACTTTTTAAAAAAATGTATAGTGAATTTATTTAGAAAGATTGTCGACGTTTCGTGTCTGAGCACTTTATCCCGACTGACACTTGGAATAAGAGGCATACAGAGGAAAGCAAGTGGATGGAAGTCCGAGGGCCAGAAATAGAAACAGAAATGGAATATAGAAAAAGACACATCGTGAAACGGCGTGAGAATGAGAAAAGATAGTCCTTCCATGATGGAGTTCAATGACTCGATGTAAAGTGTCAATTATTTAGACGCACACTTTTATAGACGTACAATTGCAAAGCGTGTTTTCAACATGTTGAAATGGAATGCATTCCCAGTGTGCTTCATGGCACGTAAATATAGATAAAGCCCTTGATCTGTCTGGCTCGTTGTCAGTGAATAATGTCATGAATTGTTCGTGGTTTCTTATGTAAACCACGCTGTTGAAATTGATAATGTATAAGGCAGATAGAGCGGTCCTTAAACACATATTTCAATTAAATTTAGGCTATTGTATTCCACACGAGCAAGCTGCCCGATGGTAAGCTAGTAACTGAGAGCATTCACTTTAGCGATGGGATTTCTTACCATCGTAAGAATTACATCAATTCTGCATGATGAAAAGCTACTAAAAGTATATTGAGCACCGATGCACCAATATAATTAATTAGGTGGTAACAGATCCAATCATAAATGCGCAAACTCCCAAATATTCTGGATATAGGACCGTATGCATTAACTGCCTAACTCTGCGAGCTGGCCGAAATCATCAGTCATGTTTTGGGCCTTTCTCCATAGCTACCACCAGCGCGCAACATTAGACAGCACTTTGTACACATATGCTAGGTCTTCACAGAGTTTGGCCATTAAACCAATAGAAATATATATGGGTGCATGGGAAAACCCTACACATCTTTCCAGATATGAAAATTGAGTTACTGATGGCATATTAATCTCCATCCATTTCTAAACATTTTGCACTTTATTTGAGATCAGTATCATCATTAGTTTCAAAGTTATGAACAAACTTGTAAACTTACCGTTGTCATATCGATTTTGAGAAAATTTAGATTAAGATCCTTTTAACCACACCATTAATAAAAATTACATGAATAAACTATCTGATTCCGCAGAAATCTTAATTTGGTTCAGGAAGTCTAAATTCGACTTTTCAAGGCCCTAGCTCAAAACTTCCCATTGCGGGCGGGTTTACTTGACAGAGATTCGTGACGTACGTACTTAGCATCACTAAAGCTGTCGCTGGCACTGTGATTTGTCCTGGACATAGTGGAAGAAGAAATTATGTTATTTCGATGTATGTAATTACTCCATATTCCTATCTCACGGGCTAACCAAGTGGGTGATTATACGAAACACATGAGATGCTTTCATTATTAAATCGTATGCCATGTCCTAAACCACCCTATCGCCATGGTGCTTCGAAAATGGTCTAAATCAGACCATGACCATTTTTAAATAAGAGCACCATGTTGTGTATGTTATCAATATCAGTGATGCATGTTTAAACAATTCAAATGCATCAATATTTTTTCCGCCAGACTGCAGTTGCAAATTTACACAATGACTCTTTTTTGCTTCGCAATAAACACATGTTTCCCGAATTCTCTTAGAATTGTGAAAATGATGTTGGCCATTCCAGAAGGACAATGCTGCTACGCATTTCTGCGCATGAATATATACCTGTGGGTGTGTCTGTGCGTCTGTGTGTATGTAGACGGGGTGAGGGGTGGGAGTGGGAAGAGCGAGCGCGTAAAGTCTAATGTGTTTTATGTTCCAGGTGCTCTAATTAGGTACATACAATGACTTCAATCAAAATTCTCGTAGGCGTGAACCAAAATCACACACTCAAGTCATGATTATGAGAATCTCTCATGCCACCACTTCTTTTTATCTCTCTACCCGTAAAATCGATAGGCCGAAATGACGTCAGACACTGTGGGTATTGAGAAGAACTAGAGTAGCCTGACTCACCTTCGTAAGAACACTTCGATTGTGTTGATGTACCACGACGTACTCACATTACTGACATTTGAAACAATAACAGGGTCGTGTACCGCACTTTTTTATGGCAAGAAGAAATCTTATTTCTCATGAAATTGTTATGTCCTTGAAAAGTTGAGCTTGTGTTAAAATTATGATATTGCCAGTAGAATGCCCAAAATTTTGAGTAACATTGGAGATAGAAAACTCTCTTATTCGGAGGGCAAGGTAGCGGACAAATTTCATAGGAAGATACCGCCGTTTAGCAAATGTTCGACTCGTTGACTCCCTGGCCCTTTAAGGAGGGTAAACCACACATATACTGTGACTACGAAATGTTGTTCTGTGCTATGCCCTTCTGTTATTATATTTGCTTAGATCTAAACCGTGGAAATGTCGTAGCACAATGTGACGTCAAAGAGCATCATGTCACTACACCATACGGAGAGTTTGCCAAACCAGTCAAAGACTTGGAGTACAACCTGGGTGTAATTCTTAACTCTGACGACAAATGTTCGAGTTTTGCATGCATAGCATACATAGTACTGACTACAAAATTAATATTCGAAATTTTCGTGCATGTACATGTTTGGCAAATTTATTCATTGACAAGATATCTTCTCTAGATGAAACCGTTTGCACGGAATGCAAAGTCCATTTTGAGGTATGGTGCAGCTTCAGCTAATTGAAGAAAGAAGGGTACAGTGTCTTCCTCTGGTTCACCACAGCGCAAACCGCGTGGTTCGGGCATCGAAGCCACAAACTCAAGAACTTAGTCTTTTCGAAATACAGCTAGATATCAATTATGAGAAAGAACTGCTTTCTTTTTAGGCACATTTTTTACTTTTACCGTCCATTCTCTTATTTCATACGTGAGTCATGATGTATTGTTTCAGACAATGCATGTGCCTGTATCCTGGAGGCTCAAAAATCCCACCCATACTCTCATTACTGAAACCAGCGGTCTATCTGACTCGACGATAAATGAGACAGAAATTGACACAGTTTGGATTTTTTTTTACGTTGTGAATCTCCTCCTCTACAGAATTCTCACTCTTTTACTCACAGACATGTATACGCCTAAAGCAAATCAGAACTCACATTCGCATCATCGATGTTGAGATATAAATAATGCGATATATGAAAATGGAGTTGGCAGAAACATGCGATCAAAATCGATCGTCTTGCTAGCCTGAGATCAATTTCATCATAATGTTCAGTGGGCCTCATAGATTACATAAATTCCGATAGTGTTCAATAATTACACTTGATCTAAATTCAGAAATACCACCATATATTCATCAACACTGACATTTTAAGTACGCCCACTCAAACTGACCACATGCATACAAATTATTACAGCACCTGGGAAACTCATACACATGAGGAACAAACTTCCACTGATGCAGCTGTCCTACAAATACCAGAACACAGTAGTGTTTTGTCACACCTTCCCACTGAAAATGATGGACACAACAGGGATAATATTGCAAGGGAGGAAATTAGGAACACCAGGCACAACATTATATTTTATTATATGGATCCTCTCAGGAGGACAATATTTTCAGAGCAAATGTGAGGAATTGATTTTTGAGCAGTCATGGTCTGATAAATGGTCTGAAAAGGGTTAAACAAGAATCTGTATGTATATCTGTATCTGTATGAGAAAGAAGGAGAAGAAGAAAGAGGAGGGTGGGGAGAAAGAAAGAGGAAAAGAGACAGAAGGAGAAAGAGGGGGAGAGAAAGAGAGAGTGAGAGAGACCGAAAGTCAACCAATGGCAGTGTATATTTTTGTTTTTACACAAGGTAGAACCCGAATCTATATACCTAACTGGTTACACTAAATGAGTCACTAACTTCACAGAGATTTAGTGTAGTGTTTAAATAATAATATACCGCGTGGCGAACTCTTCTCTAGCCTCTTATTGGATATATTTCATAGCCATGACCCTGACACAATTTTCAGTTGCTCTTCACAGTGACGACAAAGACAGAGCTCCTGGGTATGATAACGATGATGATGATGATAATGAAGATGATGATGAATATGATGACGATGATGATGATGATGATGATGATGATTCTGTTCCCTGAAGGAAAGACCGCTGAAGTCCAAAAATTTGAAACGTGTTGTAAAATTTTTCAGTGCTCAGTTTGTGAGTATCTCCTCGTATAAAAGTTAAAAATAATAATGCTGATTTTCTCTTCAAAGCCACGGATCTTCTCAGACTGTGCACATTTGATGATGAGGATGATAATGATGATGATGATTCTTAGTTCATTGATTTTCTACACCTGAAGAAGGACGCTAGTCCGAAAATTTGTGCATTAAATTTGTTAAATTGTTGTAGTTTTCTTGCTTTTATTATTTACATCCAGTGCGGATAAATGTTTTGCAAATAATGATGATGATGACAATGATGACGTGTTTAATAGCATCAGAGACGACTGGCCCAGTCCTGCTTGGCAGTAATCAATAGTCGCCACGTGTCATGTCGGAAAGACCATATCGTCGTTCATTGATAGAAGCGATGCCTGGATTCTGTGACCTACGCTGGCTTATTCAAAGCCATCTTACGCTTTGGTATGACTAGTTTTTCCATATTTGAAACATTTTTATTATCGCTGGGTTTACTTTAGTGATGACCCAAGCAAGGGGTCAAGAGGTCAGAATATGGAGTAACAGTCTGCAAACATGACTGCAGGCGTCGATTCTGTCTGATAGGAGCTCTATCATTTATCAAATTAACGAATGCCGCTTATCTGCCCTTACTTAATCACCTTCACACACCAGGCACAATACCGGAAGCAGTACCTTGTGCCGGCCAATTTTCCGCTTCCGGGTCGCGAATAGAGTGCCATGCAGACCAGTAATATAATGACCTAGCCATTTTGTTGGCCTTTTGTTTCGCCTGTGATGAAATAAATAGTGGTCCGAAAGACGCTCTCGAGAAATATGGAGTAGTTGCGTAAATAATGATATCCCACTTCTTCCCCGCCCCACATACAATATAGTGTGGAGGAATCTTCCTATAGTTATCCGTATCCTTCACTGGCTACTTATAATATTTTTTTCTGCGACAGGAACCTGACCGTCACATACACTCTCTCAAGAGCCCTTGCCTAAATTAGTTCTGAATATGGCAACAGCTAAATGCGGTATTAAAGAATGCAAGACAAACCAACGAGAAAATCAATAGCATGTCTATAGGTTAAGAGGGCTCTATTACTTATACAATAGCTGGGAAAGATCTAATAGATCACGACAAGGACTATTTCATTTGTTACAAGAGAGCAATGTCCACAAAATTAGATCACGACGAGATATTCGATATATGCATATCGGTATTGCACTAGCGCCTCAGGTAGGAACGGTTAAAGAGAATGCAGAAAAAAAAATACCCAAGCGTCGCCCAGCAACAGCACAGCTTGGTAGCATTTAATCCGGAGTTAGCCTAAATGTTACATATTATTATTTGAAATCGCTTATGTATCTCATTGCAATGTGTTTAGACAGGACGAGAATTTTACCTCCGTGCTGGTCGCAGACCAAGACTATCCCGTCCACATTGTTCCTAACCACTTCCACATTGTCAAAATACTTGTTAGTGTTGTTTCCAGGCCCTACAGCTGGACATGATGGATTCTCGAGCTGATCATCCAAGCAGCGAGCGGTTGGTACGAGTGATTGGGATAAATGCGTAACTGTTGTTGTGCAGCCACAGTCAAGTTTCTCTGGATGTGTATCTTGGAACATGACTGTTTAGTGTGTTATGAAAGATTTTCACAGCAGTATTAGTGTGTTAATCATTATCATAATTTTGGGTTCATTATTTCAATGAAACCAAGGTTCTATGTGGAAGGAGAATCTTACACGGCGCATAATATGATTTATAAATAATTTCTCCAATGGCGTGATCTTTTACAGTTTCTAGCGTCCACGAGAAAATGTAGAAGATCAAGCCTTCAGAAAAATCCTTGGAATTTTCCTAGGCAAGCCTAAGATTCTGTTTGTCTCTTTGAACTTTAAATAAAAGCATCGAAGCGAACCAAATCTGTATAGAGAACACCAAGAAAGGATTTTAAAAAAAGAAATACTCTTTGTTCTGTTTCAGATCTAAGGGAGATCAAAATATTCCATAACAGTTTTCCGCACTGTAGCTGTGCATAAATGTTTTTTTTTTATGTAAGAAATTTACATCCTATCTGATTTATCTCCAGTTTCCACCCCCGCTCCCCTTCCCCGATTCTCGTTCGGTTTCTCTTCCAAATCATTCTCAGCTACTCATAGAGATGGGAGGTTCTGAGAGCAAGAAACGATGGGCTAAATTCCCTATCTCAACTTCCCTGAAGGCTCTCGTCACAGGATACGATGTCCGCCAGTCACGTGGTTTCCGCACGTCGAGAAGGCGATTATCATGATTAAGGTATTAGCCTTTGTTGATAGAAGCCAATTTCACCATGGTTTATGTGCTTGGGACCTTGATTCACTCGCTCTCTTTGTAGCGCCTTCTCTTTTGTTCTATCATTCTCATGTGCTCTTTTCAAACTGCATTCTTGCGCTCTCTTTCCACGTAAGCATTGTCAAGATAACGTTATCTCAAACACACAGGGAGTGAAATGATGACTGACAAACACAAATATTGTAGACTGCAGAAAGCCACTGTGTTTGTGCTGTCGCTTTTTGGAAGGATGAAAGAATGGTCTAACATCAAAATACTGTAATATCTTCTGTACTCGAAAAAAAACAAACCGCTTACTCGTAATAACCTTTGTTCTATGTCAACACTTAATCCTCATCTCGACCAATTCGTATTTATGGAAAGTTCCTGCTAAGTCATAGTTCGCAAGGTGCCAGTATGACAGCACGTATTTGAATCTCACTACATCTCCATCTGTCCATTTCTCTCTTTCTTTCCATCCCTCTCTGCATTACTTGTCTCTGTGCACTTTATTTGCTCCTCCTCATCCCCCCCCCCC